>CATIWO010743788.1:0-28937 GCA_949673435.1 Macaranga tanarius | reverse complement strand
GCTTATTCTTTAATTATATAACTAAAAAAATATTTTTTATTTATAATTTTAATATTTATATATAATATTTTCTAATTAATATATTTGATTTAATATTTTTACAATAAATATATATTTAAGTCGGTCGGTTCAGTTATTTTCAGTTTTTCAAATTGAAAACCGAAATCGAACTGAACCAGTCGGTTATATATTGTCAAAAACCAAAACTGAACCAAACCTATATATATAACCGAACCGGTCAGTTCAGTTTTCAGTTTTTTTGGCTCACCCACGTGACAATCAGGGATTGGACAGCCTGGCAGTTTCGGGTCCACGTCAGCTCCAGCTCATCCTCGTCGGCCGAAAAATGGTTATGGGTACTTTGATGGTACATTAACCAAAAGTTGGGTACTTTTGTGAAACGTTTTGAAAGTTGGGTATTTTGATAGTACATTAACCAAAAGTTGGGTACCGTGAGTGAAAATTACCCCTTGAACAATAGAAAAATTGAGCCTTGAAAGGTAATATATTTTATTTATATATTTAATTGTGTTTGTTTGACTTGAGATGTTGTCTCTATTTTCATTTTATGAAATTCATAGTGTAATTGAGTCGAGTTGAGTTGATACAGTGCCAAGGACGAGCTCGACTCGATATTAAAACTTGAAGCTCGAAATTCGACTCAAACTCAATCAAGCTTTATTTTTAAAACTCGAGCTCGACTCAATTAAATAATTCTTATACTCAAGCTCGACTCGGCTCAACTCGATTAATTATTTAAAATTATATAAATATATTTTTAAATTTTCAAACTCGACTCGGTTCGGTAAGATATTCTTGTAATTATATTAAAATAAAAGGGTAATATGGTAAATATGCATAATCTAGATTAGGTTTGATTAAACTCACGAGCTTATTAAGTTAAATATTAAGGAGCTCGAGCTCGACCTGATAGCCTACTCGAGTAGCTTGAGCTTGACTTGATAATAATCGAGTCGATTTTGAGTTTTTTTGAGTCAATTCTGAAAAGCTCGTGATTAGGTTTGACTCGGTTACACCCTTAACTACTAGTTCTACCAATGGCAGTAATACTAATACTAGTAATGAACTTGCATAAAAAAGTCCTGTAGTGGAAGCATATAATACAAATATTGAGCAACCTTAGTTTGCTGCTCTTACAAAGAAAATGAAGGAGAAAGAGTCTAGATAATTGGTGTGGGAGCATTTCCAGAAGCTTACAAATGAAGTAGGAATAGTGGTAAAAGCCAAATGCATATATTGTTATAAAACTTATGGATGTCATTTTAAGAAACACAGGACTTCATCTTTGAGAAATTATATGCTTAATTATTTGAAAAATCCTCATTCAAATGATAGTAAACAATCACTTTTAACACTACACCTGCACATAGTTCTGTTGAATTTAAGACTAGTAAACCCGTTGGCACATTAGGAGCTTGGAAATTTAACTAAGAATCTATTAGACAAGCACTTGCAAATATGCTGATAATTGAATAGATCCCTTTTAAACTTGTCGAAGGGAAGGGATTCAAAATTTTTTTAAATATGACATGCCTTAGGTTTAAGCTGCCTTTTAGATGGACATCAAGGAAAGACTGCTTCTTTATTTATTTGAATGAGAGGCAGTCTCTTAAGAACTTTTTTAAAAATCATTATCAAAGAGTGTGTTTAACAACTGATGTATGGACTTTAATTCAATGCATTAGTTATATGTGCATCACTGTATATTTTATTAATGATTAGTGGAAGCTCCATAAGAAGATAATATCATTTGTGCCTGTCACTTCACACAAAGGCAACTGTATAGCTAAGGAATTGAAAAATTATATTCTTAAGTAGGGTTTGAAACATGTTTTCTATATGACTATTGACAATGCATCCTTTAATGACACAACAATGGTTTATTTCAAAAAAATGTTAAGTTGGGGTGCTTCTACTATTAGATGTAAATAATTGCACGTTAGATGCATTGCACATGTGTTTAATTTGATTATTCAAGATGGTTTAAAAGATGCAAACAACTTTGTAAAAAAAAGTCACAAAAGCAGTTAGATACATTCAAAACTCACCATCTAGGTTTAGATAATTCAAAGAAGTGTCTGAACGTATTGGCATTAAATGCAAAGCTTGTCCTTAGATATTCCTACTAGGTGGAACTTCATTTGTATTATGCTAAAAAATATATTACTTCAAATTTTAGCTAGCTGGGTTCAATCAAGCGTGAGTGTGCTAGAGGAATAACTTTCTCAATAAGAAGCTGACTTCTATAAGATAAGATTGTAGATTCCTAAATACCTTTACCATAATTTATTTAAATTCTAACGTGAAATTTGTAGATTGATAGAATAAAGTAAAGAAAAATTTTGTATAACTTAATTGCACTGAAAAATAGGAACTTTTATATTAGGAAAGTTTTTATAGGGTTGATGAAACAAAATTCAAATAGGAAAGCTAGAAAATATGAACTGTAGGATTTAAAAATATTGAAAAAGTTACTATGTTTGATTGAATTATATTGATTTGTTAATGATGATTGGCTGTTCATTTTTCTTTGTTTCTCTACTGCTTTTAGGCTCAAAGTCCCTATTATTTTTCTTTAATTAATGCTAGCTTAATCATTACTACAAGAATAAGCATATTTAGAGATAAAATTTTTTTACAAATAGGTTTTGTCACCGATTAATATTTCGATTAATGTCAAAACTTTTAGTTAGTCACCTTAAGTTATTTTGGGTTGACGAAAATGAATGTTGTAACAAATGGTGTCATCTTTCGTTACAATTTCAACAATTTGGTGACGAAGAACTATGGTTTGTCATTTTTAATTTTGGAGGTAAGAATGGATGCATGAATTTTGGAGGGAAATTAAATAATGACAAGATATTGGTATATTATGATGATGTAATCTATTCAAAAATGAAAAAATAAAAATATTCATCATTTAATGTTATGTATTTTAGAGGACGAGACTAATTTGTCATTTTATAATCCAATTGTGACGATCAATATAATTCATAATTTTTTTTGAAAAGGGAAACAAAATTTGATATGGATAACAACTTATTCAAATTGGAAAGTTGTGTGTGCCCTTTGTATGTAACTAGTAAGCATATAATTCACTCAATTTTCTTCCCCTTTTGAACACATAATCTTCCTCTTTTTGTTAATTTCTCTTTAAAATTCAATTTGGTTGCTTCAAAGAAATTAGTTTTGGAATTCTTAGGTTTTGAAGAGTACAACAACCATGATGTATGAAGTTAAATAATAAATTAATTCTTGCCCTCACGATTGCACATATCAAGATTTTCAAGTGCATTTTACACTTTCGTTGCTTTAAGTAATACTAGATATTTCATTTTTTTTATATGAGATCATGTGTATGATCAACAATTAATTCACTTCTAGTTTCTTTTAAAAAATTCAATGAAAAAGCAATTATTGTGGAGAATTTTGATTAACATGGTTTCATACATGGTCGTGTGCCAGGCAATGGAATGGTCCCTTTTTATAATACCGGCATGTTTATGAGGTCTGAATTGTACAACACATTATATAGGTTTTTACATAGGCATGTGGTGTCCCGTGTCATATTTGATAATGTTATCCAATCTCTTACACAGACGTGTTGGGTCCAGTGTCGTATGATAGAATGTTATCCAATGTATCACATGACACATACACACAGTAATGTCAAATAAATTTATGACTTAGTTTAAGTGTGTGTGTTTGTATATATAAATAAAATTACGTAATTTTTTATTTTTGTTGATTTAATTATTTTTTTATTTGACATAGGTATACTGCGAAATGGACAAAAGTTTGATGGATGCCATTAAATGGTTAAAGCCATATATAGATAGTTTGAACTTGTTTATGAAGTATGTTGAAAATAATATGGGTAAAGAGTGTAATATTCGATGTCCATGTGTATACTATTTAAATTTACTATTCCAGGAACAACAAACTGTAAAATATCATTTATTGGAGAAGGAGATAGATCTAGGATATATATCATAGTTTTATCATTTATGAATGATTGAGCAATGAAGATTCTTGGGGCAAACCTTTTTATGAAGGTGACATGGTGGATAATGATATATATGGTGACAACATATCTGACAAAGATGATGATGTTAATGAACTATTATTTGATATTGGGGAGAAATACATTTAAAGAGATAAAGACGATGAATTCAATGACAACGACATAGATGAATTTGAAATTCCTAAATATCTTAGAAAACTACTGGATGATGTAAAAATAGAGTTCTATCCTAGGTGTAAGAAGATTTCAAGGTTATTTTTTATAATGAGATTGCTTCACATTAAAGTGTATAATAAGTTGAGCAATAAATCTATAGATATAATGTTACAATTGATGAAGATGGCATTACCAGATGGAAAGACACTTCCAAATTCATACTATGAGGCTAGAAAAGTCTTGAGAGACTTAGGATTAGGATATGAGTGCATTGATGCCTGTGAGTATGATTGTGTCTTATTTTGGAAGGATAATAAAACACTAGATGCATGTCCTACTTATGGCACATTGAGGTGGAAAGTCAATAGTATGGGGAAAAAGATATCGTATATAGTTCTAAAGTATTTCCCTTTAAAACTAAGTCTTCAACGTCTTTTTATGTCTCATATAACATCTAAGAAAATGGTTTGGCATAAGGAAAAACATATTAATGATGAATATATGAGGCATGTAGTTAATTCTTTTGTATGGAAAAATTTTAATAATGAATTTTCTTAGT
This sequence comes from Macaranga tanarius, assembly GCA_949673435.1. Classification (NCBI taxonomy): domain Eukaryota; kingdom Viridiplantae; phylum Streptophyta; class Magnoliopsida; order Malpighiales; family Euphorbiaceae; genus Macaranga; species Macaranga tanarius. The sequence goes on along the minus strand of CATIWO010743788.1, from coordinate 24,177 downwards.
TTGCCAATAAACCTCGAAATGTTAGACTAGCTTTAGCGAAACCTCATTTGGAAATTTAAGCAGCACCTATAGCATGTGACTAATGAAATACACCATTGAATCTACTTCCTTAAGATTGCATGAAAGATCCATTCTTTATATTGTCTTTGATTATTCTAGGAAAACATTCCATGAGGAAGGATATTGATACATACCTACAACCACTGATTGAAGAGTTAAAAAAGTTATGGATCAATTTGGAACTTTTGATATTCAAGTAGACAGAGTTTTCGAATGCATGTTGTTGTGTCATGGATGATTAATGATTTTCCAGTGTATGGTGATTTATCTAGAAGAAGTACTAAAGAGCATCTGGCATGTCCTGTTTGTAATACCCATTTGATGATCCATTTTTAACACGGCCATATTTTGTCCCATGTCATATTCTATGTCAGCTTTGATTATTAAACATAACCACGTGTTCACTCATGTTTGAATCTATTATTAAATGCCTAGATTAATATGGGTATGTGTTATCCTATGTCAATAACTGTGAATATCTACAGTCCATAATATAGGACATGACATGCCCGTGTCAATAAGTCATTTTTCAAAATCAAATAATCTATAGTATCAACCATTTTGACATAATAAATTGGCTAGCAAGAAACATGAGATGTTTAGTTTAGAAAAGGGCTAATAAAATGTGGCTAAATTTTCAAGATTAATGACCAAGCAAGGAATATTCCATACCAAGTGTCAAGTTTAGAAAAAAAGAAAAAAAAGTACCATAACTTAGTACTTCTATAAATAGTTGGTCTTAGGTATCAAATGGGAGGTTTTTATGGTAAGTGTATGTAAGTGATGTAGAGAGAAAATCTTTTTATAAACCAAAAATATCAAAAATATACAAAAATTAAACCAATTCTCTACACCTTACTCTCTTCTTTACTCATTTTCTACTTTTTTTCACTCTCAATTCACTACTAAAACTCACTCATTTCATCACCCACCCTTCAAGTCCAAAACCAAAATTAATTAAAAACACCAACCAAAACCAAATTCAAATCAAACCAAACCTTTATCCTAAATACCTATTTCAATTTGTCATCACTTTTAATCTCACAGAGTTCAAGTAATTTCTAGAATGGATCCTTTGAAATATTTGTATTAAACTCCTTCCCTGATTGGCAAATTGGCTAGATGGTTGATTTTACTTTCATAATTTGATATTGAATATGTGACTAATGGTAGGAAATGGATCTTACGTGCCAAACCCTAGTAAGCTCTTCAATAAAGTAATTTGTGAGTGTACCAAGATAAGGATGATGAGGTATACATACCAGATATTATTTCATGCCACACATTACCTTGCAATTCTCATGGTATAGTAGAAGGAAGTATCCCTCAAATCAGCGAAAGTAACAAAGGAATTAAGCATTCTTATGCTCACATATAAGAAGTCCCATAATGGGCCAGTTCATTGCACATCTAATTCATCGAAACCATACATCCAAGCCATCCATTCTTCTTTCTTTCCAAACTTAACCACAATCCTCCTTTTAAGAAGTGACTTAGACTATAATTTGCTAGGAATTTAAGGGACAATACCACCTTCAACTTCTATATGAGCCAAACCTACAAAACATAAAAATAAAAACACCATCAATATGTAGTAAATGGTCAGCCGACCATTCCTTGGAAAACTGATAATCCAGGGCCTGAAACCGGCCATTCAACCTTATAACAAATTTCTAGATCGACTATCCAGGGTAGAAAATCAGCTATCTAGGGTTGAAAATTGGTGATTCATCTCTGATTCACAAAAAATGATCGTTACTTGCAATCAAAACCACACTTCCATTAATCCAAGCATTCCTATTCCTTTTCATCATATCCAAACCATTCAAAGTCTCCATATGAACCACTGAAGCAACCAATTTTGGTATAGGGCTTGCCTTAACATCAATTTAGTTTAAAATGGAAAAAATTCTCCCATCTATTAGCCTTAAAGTGATAATATTAGTTTCAAAAAGATAGTAGCCAAGAATAATGCTTGTGATGATAGGAATATGATTGTAAGATCTCGGGCTGGTTGTCAAATGATGAATCAAACCCTCAAAGGAGATGTAGTTGTAAGAAGTGAGGCAACCATTCACATCATTCTTGCTTATGCTAAAGAGATCTCTCATGGTATGAGAAACTACAATATTAATATATGAAATAGCCGCATCACCATGTTTGTTCATCTTCACCCTAAGAATGGCTGAGAATTCTTTAAAAAAAAGGGCATATTTCTATTTCTTTAAAGTAGAAGACATAAAGATTTGGATCGTAAAAGGAAAGAACACCATGGAGGAAGCCATAATCAAGTTTAATGTTCATGAAGTGCTTATGGATATGATGCATATGGACATATGGACACGAGATCTAATTCAAATCCTTTGAATTATAATGGAAGACTAATCACAAGATCTCGAGCTAAGAGGATGAAAGATGCTGCTAAATAACTTGTGTAAAGGAGTCTCAAGCCTTTGGAATAAAAAGGAGATGATTTCGAGGAAACTAAGTCAATCAATTTATTTAGTTATGCTCAGACTGATACACGATCGTGTGTATTTTTACACGACCGTGTTGAATGTTTGTAAAACATCCAGAGGTGTACATGGGTATCTACAAGCCTGTGTTCTAGGTTCTAAGACACGCCCGTGCTTATTTTTGAAGCATCATCTGCATGATACACGGTCAGACAACACACCCGTGTATGATCAAGTCTAGCTCGTGTGCCAAGCAGTGTTGGAGTTTATCAATTTTGCTAAAATTCTCGGAGCTCGTACACGCCCGTGTCTTGATGACTAGTTTTTATCTAATTAGGATTTTCTTTATGTTTTCTTTACTAATTAGAATTTGTGCTTAATTAAGAATATAATTGTTTATTCCTAAGGAGTTATTTCTTTTAGAATCAGTTTAAGTTTAGGATTACAAGTCTATAAATACTTGTATCAAACATTATTATTTTATATAAGTTGATTGATATTATTTAAATTCTTAATTGAATTTTCTTGAGTTATTGCTAGAGCTATTTTCTGAATTTGCTTCGAGCGTGTTGCAATTCAAACCTTGATAACTAGAGGTGCTAGTTGTTAGATAGCTAGTATTGCTAATTTCTATAGTTTATACTAGATAGATCCTTGGGCAATGGTTCAAACAGTTTGTTATAAATCCTAGTTGTTAGATAACTAGCGGGTTGTATCAGTTTAGTATCAGAGTTTTGGCTCTAGTGTAAGCTACGTATCCCAAGTGTAGTAATTGTGCATTAATAGAAAAAAAATTTCAAAGTTCATCTGCCTCAAAATTGGCATCAAGCGATTCAGCGTCAAAAAAAATCAAGGAAGCCGTATTGATCATCATCATGTGTTGCATCAATAAAATTAGTGGGTAAGCATATCACCCTTTGAAAGCTCATCAATTTGCATATTTTCTACTTTTTTTTCTTTGTCTACCTACCCTACATCATTCTACATCTTTAAACTTTTCTTTCTACCCGATAAATTCCCAAAATTCATGCATATGTAAACCCTAAAATTTTAGACATACCTGAAATTACCTAAAACAGCCCCACACTTACATCTTTTAGCTTTTCTTTCACTAATAGCTTTGATTAACTAGTTTGATTTGTAATTCTCTCAAAATAGTAAGAGTTTAGCTTAATTAAGTACTCGAAAGGAAATTCTTTATAGGTTTTTACTTATGAGTACATTAGAGAGTTTCTAATTAATTGAGAGAAACACATGAGGGAGTGTTAGAATAGGATTTTTCTTAATTTTTTATTTCAGATTTATATCATGGATACAAAGGAGAAGCTTACATTGGATGCAATACAAGTAATATTACAAAAGATGTTGTCTCAATAAGAGGATATGAGGAGTGACAATCAAAAGGTCTCAGAACATTTAAAAAGGTTGAAGATAGGTATCCCTATCAGAGCAAGGGAGACCCAATGCATTCTCTTCAATGAACTAGAAGAGGAGGCAGCCGAAGAAGGATTGACAAGTGCTAATAAAGGTAAGACCAAAGATGGGAATTTGGGATCCATCAAGATGAAGATTATAACTTTCCAAAGGAAAAGTGATCCGGAGGCATACTTGGAGTGGGAAAAGAAGGTTGAAATGGTGTTCAAGTGCCATAATTATACAGAAGAGAAAAAGGTAAAATTGGCTGCCATGGAGTTCACTAACTATGCTAGTATGTGGTGGGATCAATTCACCTCCGTTAGGTGTAAAAGTGGAGAAGGACCGATTCTCTCATGATTTGAGATGAAAACCATAATGAGGAAGAGATTTGTACCTCAACACTATTATAGAGAAGTGTATAATATGTTACAAAGGTTGAACCAGGGCTCTAGGAGTGTTGAAGAATATTTCCAAGAGATGGAGATGGCCATGATTGAAGCTAACATTGAGGAGGATAGAGAGGCTATCATGGCACGTTTTCTATCAGGTTTGAATTATGAAATTGGTAACCTTGTTGAATTACATCATTATATAGATTTGGAGGACATGGTACACATGGCAATCAAGGTGGAAAAGCAATTGAAGGTGAAAATTAAAATAAATTCGACTCCTACAACTATATGGAAATTGAATTGGAAGAATAAGGGAGGAGAAATAAGTGCAAGTAAGGGCAAATTTGAGCCAAGTAAAAGTAGGGATGTTACTACATCAAAGACACAACCTAAGGATGACAAATCCAAAGGTAAGTCAAGTAATATTTAGTGCTTTAGATGTTTGGTATATGGGCATAAGGCTGCACAATGTCCAAATGCCAAGATCATGACCCTATGCAATGGGGAGGTGGTGAGTGAGGAAGAGGACGATGATGATGATCTGAGTGACATGCCACCATTGGAGGACGCATATAATATAGAGGAGAAATCAGCCCCATAAGGACCAATCTACACTTTTGTTACTAGGCATGCCTTAAACATGCAAGCTAAGGAGGAAGAGGTACAATGTGAAAACATCTTTTATATTCGATGCATGGTACTTGATAAATTGTGTAGTATGATTATAGATGGTGGAAGTTGTGCTAATGTTATTAATGCTACTTTAGTTGATAAATTAAGATGTAAAACAACTAAACATCCTAGACCTTATAGACTACAATGGTTGAATGAAAGTGGGAATATTAAGGTCACTAAGCAAGCATTGATTACATTCTCTATTGGGCGTTATTGTGATGAGGTATTATGTGATATAGTTCCTATGCAAGCTAGTCACATATTATTAGGATGTCCATGGCAATATGATAGGTGAGTCATACGTGATGGTTTTACTAACAAATACTCATTTAAGATGAATGGTAAGTGAAGACCAGAAAATTTTGAGTGAATATGAGAGTGCACATAAAAAAGAAAAGGTGCACTAATAAACGTAGAGTTATGAGAGAAGCTAAGAGAGGCATGAGGAAAGAGAGAAAAAAGGAGAAAAAATAGAGGGGATGTACAGAGAGAGTAAAAATAGTGAGATTGCGCATGCAAAAGGAGAGAATAGTGAGCAAAGAGTAGTTAAAAAAGAGGTAAAAGGCAATTTCTTTGCAAAAGAGGGTGAGATTAGAAAGGCTTATCTAAACAAGCAACCTATGATACTATTAGTATTCAAGGGTGCATGTTTAGCTTTTGATGCTAACCTAATTGTCTCTTCTCTACCTACTTCTTTTCAAGTGTTGTTGCAGGAATTTGAGGACTTATTTCCTGAGTCTATACCCGATGGTTTGCCACTATTAAGAGGGATAGAACATTAAATTAATTTTATTCCTGAAGTATAAATTCCAAATAAGCCAGCCTATAGGAGTAATCCTAAAGACATAAAGGAATTACAAAGACAAGTAGATGAGTTATTGTCTAAAGGGTTGATTAGAGAAAGTACGAGCCCATGTTCTATACCCGTGCTACTTGTGCCTCAAAAGGATGGAACATGGCATATGTGTGTTGACTGTCACGCCATCAACAAATCACTGTAAATTATCACCATCCTATTCCTCATTTAGGTGATATATTAGATGAATTATATGGTGCATGCATATTTTCTAAAATTGATTTAATGGCTGGGTATCATCAAATTAGAATAAAAATTAATGATGAATGGAAAACTGCCTTTTAAACAAAATATGGGTTATATGAGTGGTTAGTGATACCATTTGGTTTAACTAATGCTCCTAGTACATTCATGCATTTAATGAACCATGTTTTGAGGGATTTTACAGGTAAGTTTGTTATTGTGTATTTTGATAATATACTTGTGTATAATAAATCACTAGAGGACCATGTTATACATATTAGATATGTTTTTAGTGTTTTACAATCATAAAAGTTGTATGCTAAGCTTGCTTAATGTTCATTTTGTGTGCCTAAAGTTATATTTTTAGGATATATTGTTAGTGAGCATGGTATAGAGGTTGATTATGAGAAGGTTAAGGCTATTGAAACTTAGACTACACCTAGGAATGTCAGGGATATTCATAGTTTCCATGGTTTAGCTAGTTTTTATCGATGTTTTATGCATGATTTTTCTAGCATAGCTGCCCCTTTGACAGAAGTAATTAAAAAGATTATTGGATTTAGGTAGGGAAAGGAACAAGAGGATGATTTTAACATGCTAAAATCTAAATTAATTTCTGCACCTATTCTTATTTTGCCTAACTTTGATAAAACATTCGAGATTGAATGTGATGCTTCCGGAGTGGGAATTGGAGTTATTCTAATGCAAGAGGGTAAGCCAATTGCATATTTCAGTGAGAAATTAAGTGGCACAACACTTAATTACCCGACATATGACAAGGAGATGTATGCCTTGGTAAGGGCATTGGAAATGTGGCAACATTACCTACTTTCTTAAGACAATGATGCTTTTAGTATTATGAAAAAGGATAGAAGCAAATAAAAAAAGCAAGAAGTACTGGGTCAACTGATTGACCTCCATAACATCCGCTGGAACCCACATATAACTTCGAATGACGAATGCAAGTGCTACCCTCATAGCCGATGGTAGAAAATGGACGTCCAAGCAGCTGGCTAATATACCTCTTAGCCTCACCATAAAGTCGAGGCATCAAATAGGTCAGGTACATCAATGAAAGGAGGATCCGTGATTAGATGGAAGTCTATAGGGTCCAGTATAAGCTTCCTAAACTTAAAATGAAAAGTATATGTGGTATTCTACCACTGCTCCAGTTAAGCTCTCAAGGCCACCAAATTGCCTATTTAGCAACCCGTAAGAGGGAGAATGGAAAGGAACTAATCAAAACTAGAACTAAGGATGTGAGCATGTACTCCATCCGAAAGCTCCTCAAACCATGTACGAGCTTATACCAAGTTGCCTTTGCCTTTTAGCAAGCTGACATCTCTTTCCTAAACACGAATGGATACCCAAAAGACAAACTTCATCACTAAATACCCAAATACCAAAAAAATGGCCATTTTGCCCGTGAAAAAGGAAGAATAGCCAATTTGGTCACATGAACAGCCGACCAACTGTTCTCAGGCCAAACTGGCTATTCTCCTTTATTGGCCGGTAGTGCTTGAGTAGTTGGCTGGCTATTCTTTACCCTAAACCAATTGTTCATCCATTTGGCCAGCTGTTCTTCACTCAAAGTTGAAACTAACACCTCAAATCACCAAAATTTATCCTAAACACAACCTAGATGCTAAACCTAGTTCAATATATCATCTTAAGTGCATGGGTAACTTAAAATTGCAAAGAAGGTATAAGAAAACTAATTTTATCTGAGAAAATATGGTGCTTTAGATTGTAGAGCACTGGTGGAGCTTCTTCGTGTAGTAATTTGATTATTGGAAGTTATATTCTTCCTCACTTCAACTTGCAAAGATTGCAGTAGTCACATCCGAATGATTGTGGTGTTTTTAATGGAGTTCAAAGGAAATTTTTAATATATAAGGAAGGAAATGAATAAGAATAAGGGAATAATAAGAATACAAGAATATAAGGAAGGCCAAATTACTAAAAAGTTCCTCAAAATTCCAAGACTTTACCAAAGACAGCTATAACTTTCAAAATTGTAATTAAGTCCAGAGATATATAAAACAAGTTCTTTTCATCATCAATAACAGGTAATTAACATTTATATTTACCTAAAATAACACTTTTTGCATTGCATTCATGCATTAATTCCATAATAAACATCATCAAAATAAAAGCTTTGAAAAGCTAAGTTTCCATCCAGTTTTTCAAACATCAAAACATCACCAGTGAATTTTTCAAGTAGATTTGTTAAAATAAATCCTCCCCAATAGAATTTTTGTCAAATTCAATTCCAATTTCAAATCCAAAATCAAGTCAATTTCAATTTGAAAATTCAAATTAATTTCAAGTTTAATTTTAATCCGAGTTTGAGTGACTTATTTAAAATTCAATTTTAAGTCAATTTCAATTTGAGTCCGAGTGACTCATCTCAAAGTTAATTTTAAGTTTAATTTTAGTCCGAGTTTAAGTGACTCATTTCAAACTCAATTTCAAGTTAATCTCAATCCGAGTCCAAGTCACTCATTTCAAACTCAATTTCAAGTCGATTTGAAATTGAATCCAAGTGACTTATTTGAAATTCAATCTCAATTTCAACTCAACTTGATGTACTTAAACGAAAGCCTCGTAACCCATGATAATTGGTTAACACTTAAAACAACCTTTCATCAGTTTCAAATTTCAAATTTCCAACTCTTTTTCCCAAGTGTATCAATTTGGTTTTAAATTACAATTTCAAAATTCAATTTCATCATCAATTTCAATTAATGATTAGTTCCAGTTTCAATACTAACCTATATTTTCAAGTGAAAGTTCACAGGAAATAAAGATAAGCAGACATAATGATTCAGGTATGATTTCTTCAACCTTGAGTTTGTTTTATATTTTGTCAAAATTTGTGTGTTGAAATCTTGACATTGATGCATAACTTATTTTCAATGTCTTGACAAAACACACAAATTTCTCCAAAGCAGGAGGTACACTGTTAAGGGTTATTTTTTAAAACCTTAAAGGCTAAATATTAAAACATGAAAATATCTTACCATTATAAGAGATTGATGTGAGAAATTATCTTTCAAACCATTGCAAGACCTTTTAAAATGCTAAACCCTTATTCGATAACCTTATAGAGCCTATGTTTGCTTTTTTCATACCAAACCTTAACAAGCCTTTTACCAAACCCTAATAGTGATGGAAAAGAGGTATTGGTTAATGGATGAGTGAGAAATCCTTCTTAATAGAATTCATAGTGTCAATAAAGTCAAACCTGACATAAGGGTTCTTTGTGGCTTCTCTATTATATTTTTCAATCTAGTTTGTGTGTTTTATATCTTGGTTTAACCTTAGAAAGCTCTAGTATGGAAAGTTAAAATTTGGTTAAAAGACTTAATCTGAGGTCAAAATCAAGTTCTTGAGACTAAATTATAGTCTAAAATTGTCTTTTAAAATTCTAGTGCATCAATGGGTACCGTTTGGCAAAAAGTTAAAATTTTGACCTCCAATGATCAAAGTGGGTCTTATACCTTGCCATATCATCATTTATATAAAATAAAATATGGCTCAATTCCCAAGATTGATCACCAAGCAAGAAATATTCTATTTTAGAATATTCCGTGCCTAGCGTCAAGCTTAGGAAGAAAGGAGTATATTCTATTACATAATAACCCTTTATTTATATTACTTAATTATAAAAAGTGCCATAGCCGAGTACTTCTATAAATAATTGGTCCTAGGTATCAAATGGGAGGTTTTTTGTGATGAGTGTATGTAAGTGATTTAGAGAAAAAACTTTTTATAAACCATAAACATACAAAAAATAAATAAAAAATAAACCGATTCTCTATACCTTACTCTTCTCTACTCATTTTTTTTTTACTTTTTTTCACTCTTAATTCACCACCAAAACTCACTCATTTCATCACCCACCCTTCAATTCCATAACCAAAATCAATAAAAAATACCAAAGCCAAAATTAAATTAAACCATACATTTATCCTAAATACCTATTAAAATTTCATTCTCAATCTCTCACTTTTGGTGAGTGTCCAACCCATTTCTGAAACTAATCACTTTTAAAAACACATTTTTAATCTTTTGGGGTCTTTCGTCTTTTGTGTAGAGCCTTGATTTCTTCAAAATTTAAATTAAAAGTTCAAAAATAGGGCCCGATGATGAACAATTGGCACCGACCATTCACTTTGTTTGGTTGGCCATTTCTTTAGCCTAGTGTTGTGGTGCAAAATGACATAGTTCTTTAAGGTAGTTATGTCTTACTTTTTTTTAGTTTTTAGTGTGTTTTGATCAATTATTGCATTTTTAGCTCTATCTTAATCATTCTTATCTTTATCTTATGTTTTATAGGTTCTCTTAGGCTTATTCTATGCGTGGAGGTACATTTCAGGGCTATAGAACAAAGAATGAAGCAAGCCAAGCAAAGGGAGAATGAGTTGAGGTGGTGTCGACTCATCACGAGCATGTTGAGTTGTGACAGCCAGCCCTTGTGCCGAGTTATGCACGAGTCGGCACCAGTTTGCCGAGTAGTTCCTACACCCTTTCATCGTACCCTTTTATAAAAGTATTCCTTTGGAATGGGCATGAATTAGGGAACTTAGAGGACTTTAAATACATGAACTTAGTCTTCATTTTTTAGAAGAAAACATTCAAAATTCACTTGTTAAAATCAAGAGTAAAGCATTTGAGAGAGAGAGAGAGAGAGAGAGAGAGAGAGAGAGAGTTAGTTATAGAGAAGGGAAGCACTCATTCAAGGGAGAGTTACTTTTCTTTGTACAAAAAGGAGTTCCGGCAGATTTCTCTTCTTCTAGGAGTGAAGGCTCATATAAATGTTTATTTTATTCTTCTCCTTTTCTCTTTCTCTTAATGTTTTCTATTTGCTTTTTTTTTTTGGTTTTAATATGTATTTAGGCTAAGTTGTATGGACTAGACAACACTTTTTCAATAGAGCAATGCATTGATCTCTTTCTTTTTTATGGATGGATATAATCTTGAGTTTATTTGTGAATGAGTGTTGTTGTATATGCTTGATCACCATATATGATATGATAGTTAGAGATTCATAATGAGAGTTAGATTCTTTAATGAAAAACTAAATTGAATTCACTTAGGTTTAAGGAATAATCATCAAAAGAGAAAATCCACTCTAAGGGGTTTAAGGATTAACACAGAGCATAACTTTTATCTTTACAAATTATAAACAAATTGAGAGTGAGTATAGTTCTATTCATGGACATCTTTGCTTGACTTAGAGATAATCTTTTAAAGACATTAGGTTTATCCTCTAGTCTATTCATTCTATGTTAATTTATGATCGATGTTTTTTTCTATTGGAATTATGATTGTTTAGTTCGTCTTGTTATCTTTGCTGATTAGTATTGTAGTTTGGTTTGCCATTTGATTTGCTTAGTTAGTTGTTAATTTGATTTATTTTCCTTAACTCTTAGTTTGTGATCTTAGACATTTAGAGTAATCAATCTTCTAATACTTGATTTGCTTGGTTCTCTGAGGATCGACCCCTTACTTGCTCTATACTAAGTTACAGAACACAAAGGAATACTGAAACCCTACTAACAGAATTTTGGCACCGTTGCCGGGGAAGCCAAGTTTTAAATTGATATTAGATAGATTGATAAAAAAATTAATCTAGGAATTGTAGTTTTAATATTTTATTTAGTTATTACTTATGTACACTCTTTGTTTTCATATGCGTCATTCTCAAAGTTTTAATAGTATTATCGTATTAGACCCTAAAATTGAACGAACTATTTGTACTTTACATAGGGAAAGGAGATTACTTTTAGTAAAAAAAGAATAACAAGTGAATCAACAAGGATGGTACAAGAGAGACATACTCTAGGCGATTTTACTTTGCCTAATATAATGAAGAATTTCGGAGGAATTGTAGCCCCTGCCATTGCTAACAACAACTTTAAAATTAAGCTAAGTGTGATAAAAATGGTTCAAAATAATCAATTTAGAGGATACACGGGAAATGATCCATATGCTCATATTCTTACTTTTCTCAATTGCAACTTTTAAGATAAATAGTGTATCAGATGATGTAATAAGGTTGAGGCTATTTCCATTCTCAATGAAGGAGAAAACACAACTGTGGCTTGCTAGTTTACCTTAAAACTCTTATCACTACATGGGATCAATTGAAGCAAGCATTTCTTCATAAGTATTTCCCACCACAAAAGATAGCTAAACTCCGCAATGAAATCTCTATATTCAAGCAAGTAAGGGGTAAAACCCTTTATGCTACATGGGAGAGATTTAAGAAGCTTCAAAGAATATCCTCATCATAGGTTGCCAGAATAGATGATTCTATAAATTTTTTATAATGGGTTGACTGATGATGATAAGAGTATTGTGAATGCGGGTGCTAGTGGGAAATGGATGACAATGATAGCAGCTGAAGTAATTTCATTACTTGAACAACTTACCTCTCAAGGTTATGTCAGTGAGGAGACAACCGTGTCTAGAGGAAGGGGAATGATTGAGTTGGATAGTATCAATATGTTGACAGCAAAAGTTAATGCCTTAGCCAAGTTGATTACTAAAGCTCAAGTCAATGTTGTGGAGAGTTCAACAGTTTCATATGAATTATGTGGCAGATCCCATTTGTACCTTGAATGCAATGCCACTTTTGAAGAGCAAGTCAACTTTCTACAAAGAGGCTACAATCAATGGAATGGACCAATGACAAATACCTTTAACCACTAATGGAGGAACCATCCTGGTTTCTCTTAGTCAAACACTTCCGCCCAACTCAACCCTCCATTTAACCCCACCAATAAAAGTCCACCATGTTTTCCTATGAAACAACCTACACAACCTCCACCACTTAACCCTAACCTAGAAATTCTACTTGAACAATTTATTACCTAATAAATGACCACCAACAAGCAAACTATGGATCAATTTAAGCAAATGGAATTAAGGATTGACCAACTTGCTACCCATAACCGTGTGATTGAGACTTAAATTGCCCATTAAGTCTCCTTTAATTTCGAGGCATCGGAAAAGCTCTTTAGTCAACTGGAATTTCAGCTAACAGAGACTTGCCAAGCAATTATATTGAGAAGTGGTAAGGAAGTGGAAAATGCTCAAGCTAAAGGACCAAAAGGTAATGGTAATTTTATGAATAATAAGGCTAAAGCAAGTAATGATTTAGAGAGTTCTAAGGAGACATCGCTTTAGAAAGCTAAGGATTTAACAAAGAAAGTGAAGCCCAACATTAGTAATGAACCAAAGGTGAACCTAAATACTTTACCTTTTCCATAAAGGTTTTTGAGAAGGAATTTGGACAAGCAGTTTTGAAAGTTTTTGGAGTATCTCAAGAATATAACTATCACAGTCCCTTTTATAGAAGCCATTAGAGATATGCCATAATAGGGGAAGTTTTTAAAAGATATTATTAATCATAAAAGTAAGCATCAAGAAGATGGATTGGTAGCTCTTGTTGAAGAATCATAAGTAATGTTATCTAAGCAACCACTAAAGATGAAAGACCCAGGTTCATTTACCATTCCATGCATTATTGGTGGTACTAACTTTAATAAAGCTTTATGTGATATAGGTGAAAGCTTGAGCCTTATGCCTTACTCTATCTACAAGAGGATTGATGTTGGTGAATTTAAGCCTACTAATATGTGTCTCTCTATGGCAGACAAATCAATTAAGTACCCTATTTGTATTTTAGAAAATGTGCCTACTAAGGTTGGAAAGTTTGTAATTCTAGCGGACTTTGTCGTAATGGATATGGAAGAGGAACTTAAAATTCCCATTCTTTTTAGTAGACCATTCCTAGATACAGCTGGAGTTGTGATAGATATGAAGAAAGGGAAGATATCCTTAGAAGTCAATAATGAATCGATTGAGTTTGATGTGTTCAAAATGATGAATGGAGCATCGCCTATTAAGTTGTGAGCAAAGTTGAGACTCTTGATAAGATTAATGCATGTGTAGAAAAAGTATGGCATGATTGTCTTGGGAAAGAACCTATGAAGATGTGCTTAACACAAGAAGCCAATGAAGATCATGGTAATGATGAAGTGGTGTCAAGTGTAAAGATGTTAGAGGCAACCCCATACCTCTCATCAAGGAGGACCTCATATTTTTGAGCAATTAAGGAAGGATGATGATCCTAAGCCTACTTTACCACATGATCAGCCCAATCTTGATATTAAGCCATTACCCTCCACTATGAGGTATGAATTTCTTGATAATGAATTGAAAAATACTTATATTGTTAATTCATCTCTTACTAAGGAAAGGATTGAGTCATTGAATGATGTGTTACTTGATCATGATGGTGCCATAGGGTATAACATTAATGATTTGAAGGGATTGACTCCTAAGATTTGCAAGCATAGAATTCTTCTAGAGAATGATGTTAAACCTTCCATTGAAGCTCAAAGAAGGCTTAACCCCACTCTAAAAGAAGTAGTTAGAAAGGAAGTCATTAAATTATTTGATAATGGAATCATATACGCTATTAGTGATAGTAATTAATAAGTCCTGTCCAGATTATCCCTAAGAAGGGTGGCTTAACCGTTGTTAAAAATGAGTCTAATGATTTAGTACCCACTAGGACTATTATGGGATGGCACATGTGCATTGATTATAGGAAGCTAAATAAGGCAACTAGAAAAGATCATTTTCCTTTACCATTTATTAATCAAGTTCTGGAAAGATTGGCAAAATTTTCATTTTTTTTATTACCTAGACGACCTTAGTGGTTTTTACTAAATCCCTATTCATCCCGATGACCAAAGCAAAACCTCATTTACATACCCATATGGTACTTTTACTTTTAGGTGTATGCCATTCAGTTTATGCAATGCACCAACTATATTTTAAAGATGCATGTTCTCTATATTTAGTGATCTAATTGATGAATGTGTAAAGGTTTTCATGGATGATTTTAGTGTTTATGGTACTAACTTTTCCCATTGTCTAGAAAATCTCTCTAAAGTGATAGGTGTATAGAGCATGTATTAGTTTTGAATTAGGAGAAATACCATTTCATGGTCCAAGAAGGAGTTATTTTAGGTCACATGGTATCGAGTAGGGGTATTAAGGTTGACAAAGCTAAAGTTGAAGTGATTTCCAACTTACCACCACCAAGGAATGTAAAGGATATAAGGAGTTTTCTAGGGCATGCCAGATTCTATAAAAGATTCATCAAAGATTTTTCCAAAATTGCCAAGCCATTATGTAATCTATTAACAAAGGATGCCGATTTTGAATTGGATGACTCATGTATTAAATCTTTTGAGAAATTGAAGAAGGCATTTATTTTAGCTCCTGTTTTGTAATCACCAGATTGGGATTTGCCATTTGAAATTATGTATGATGCAAGCAATTTTGTCGTAGGAATTGTATTAGGCCAAAGGAAAGATGGAAAGCCATATGTTGTTTATTATGCAAGTAAGCTTTTGGATCCTACTCAAATCAATTACACTACTACAGAAAAAGAGCTTCTAGAAATTGTCTACTTCAATAAGTTTAGAGCATATTTGGTTGGACAAAAAGTAATTATCTACTTCGATCATGCTGCTTTTAAATATCTTTTGAGTAAGAAAGATGCTAAGCCAAGGTTACTTCACTGGATTTTGATGCTCTAAGAGTTTGATTGGGAGGTTAGAGATAAGAAAAGTAGTGAGAATTTAGTAGGAGATCATTTGTCAAGATTAGATCAAGAGGTGTTACAAAAGCAAGATGATGGTGTTCCTATCAACGAGACATTCATGGGAGAATAACTTTTTAATGTTGTAAGCAAGGAAGTTCCATGGTTTGTAGATATTGCCAACTACCTAGTAAGTGGTGTTTTACCTTACAATATGGATTATCGACAAAAAAAGAAATTCTTGAGTGATGATAAGCATTACTAATGGGAGGAACCTTGGTCTTTAGAAGATATAGAGACATATTGATTAGAAGGTGTATTCCATAAGATGAGGTACAAGATGTATTGAGGCATTGTCATATAATGGATGTTGGAGGACACTTCGGTCCATAAAAGACAGCTTTTAAAGTGCTTCAATTAGGTTTTTGGTGGCCTACACTCTTTAAAGATGTTCATAACTTTGTTCTCTCTTGTGATTATTGTCAAAGGATAGGAAATATTGGAAGGAGACAAAAGATATCTTTATAAGGTGTTTTGGAAGTTGAGATTTTTGACGTTTGGGGAATAGACTTCATAGTCCCATTTCCTAGTTCTTGAGGGAATAAGTACATCTTAGTAATGGTGGATTATGTCTCAAAGTGGGTGGAAGCTATTGTATCCCCTACCAATGATGCAAGGGTTATGAAAAAATTCCTTAAAAAGATAATATTTCAAAGATATGGTACTCCTAGAGCCCTAATAAGTGATGGTGGCTCTCATTTTTGTAATCATATTATCGAATCATTGTTGAAGAAGTATGGTGTCAGACACAAGATAACTACACCATATCATCCACAAACAACTGGACAAGTTGAAGTTAGTAATTAGGAACTTAAATGGATTCTTGAGAAGACCGTCTCTAGTACAAGGAAAGATTGGACATTGAAGCTTGATGATGCTCTATGGGCCTATAGAACAACCTTTAAGACTCCCGTTAGGATGACTTCATATCAATTGGTGTATGGGAAATCATGTCACCTACCAGTTGAGTTAGAACATAAAGCTTATTGGGCAACAAGATCATTGAATTTTGATCTCACTAAGGAGGGTAAGAAAAGGCTTCTCCAACTTAATGAGTTAGAGGAATTGAGGGATAATGCTTATGAGAATGCAAAGATTTATAAGGACAGAACTAAGAGATGACATGATAAGTAAATTTAAAAGAAATAATTTAATAAAGGTTAGCTTGTTCTTTTATACAATTCAAGATTGAAGTTGTTCCCAAGTAAGTTGAAGTCCAAATGGTCAGGACCGTTTCGAGTAGTACAAGTATCTCCATTTGGTGCCATTGAGATAATTAATGACAAAGGTGACACTTTTAAGGTCAATGGACATCGCCTTAAGCCTTACATCATTGGGGAACAGATTGATGAAGGGATTTCCATCCCTCTTACACCTACATCCTAACTAAGTAAGGTAAGATTGCTTAAGTAAGTATATACTAGTTTTTCTTTAGATGTTTTTTCTATTCTTCTTTACTTTAGTCTTTATTTTTAAGTCTTTTTATGTTATTAACATATACACATTGCTTTTGAGTTTGGTTTATTTGTATTTTTATCCTAATTAAGTAAGGTAATTAAAGACGGAAAGGAGAAATAAGCCGTGCTGACTCGTCACGTTAGTACCGACTTATGACAGCAATGAGGCATGCTGATTTATGCCCACGTGCCGACTTGTCCACCTCCAATAGTCATGTCTTGTTAAAAATTTAAAACTTCCTTACTCCCCTACATTTTCCTTCCAAAAGTCATGTCTTTTTCAAATTCAAAACTTCTTTGTTCAACATTTATTTCTCTTTTCCACCAACCACACTTCACATCATGTCTCTACCCATTTTTATTATTTATTTCTATTTTCTCACTTCTCTTCTTTTTCTATAGACTACAATTCCCACACACATCTTCTTTAAAGTTTTTCTTTTTTTTCTATACCACTCTATTCACCATGGGAAAAAGTAAGGGTTCTACATCTTCAAAACCTCAAGATGAATAACAATAAGAGAAAGGTCTTGCATCTACTTACAAGGCCAAATTTCCTATTCTTTCACATGAGGAAGGAGAAAGGTTTGCTACTCTTAAGTTTAGGGAGATCATAAGTTATCATGTTGGAATGGGCTAGTACCTCCACAAAGAGTTGAGGAGTAGGAAGTCGACATTAGTGATGATAATGAGGAGGAGCAATATGATAATGTCCCTATTGCACAAATGCCTATGCATGGTGGTGCAAGTGCTTATTCGAGTGGAGAGTTAGCAATATGATAGCAAATTTTAGAGAATCAAAGAGACATACAAAGTCAATTGACCATAATGGAGGCTAGAAACCGTCAAGTCGAGAGACGACAACGAAGAATGGAGTATAAGATGAATCAATTCTTTTCCTATTCCGGATATATAATTAAATCACCTCCACCATCTCCTTCAAAGGATTGAGAGAGTTTTCCTTTTCTTTTCTTTTCTTTTCTTTTCTTTTCTTTTCTTTTCTTTCACATTTTGGATTCACATTGAGGGCAATGTGAACTTTTAAGTTTGGGGTAGGGATTTGTCATTTTATTCATTTTATAATTGTGTTTTTAGTTAAGTTTAGTCTATGCTTTATTTTGCATCACTTTTATATTGTTTCTTTTATCTTCTCCATGTTTATAAGTAGTTTCTCTAGTATTAGTTTATCTTGATTATGAATTTGGAAATTCTTTTTCCTATGTTGATAGCTAGCTTTCTATTCTCAATTGGTAGAGCCTTAAGTTTCAATCTAGTATGAGTTCTAAGATTTTTTTTTATCTCTTTTTATTATTTTTAAAATCTAGAGAATGTTTAGTCAATCTTCTAGCTATGCTTAATGCTAGGATGCTAAAGACTTAAGCTTAGTTTTTTTAAGGATTAAAGTAGCTTTTGGAAAATTATAGCCATAATACGGATAACTAGCTTTTCAAAAAAAAAAGAATGAGTATTCCTCTAACTTCAGGTATGGAGTTATGAGTACGATAAAATCGCTTGTTGACATAATGCATATCGAGTAAGTTGTGTATAAATGAGTATGCTCCTCATTTATATTCATTCGCAAAGAATGATTGACGTCACAAGTATTAATCTCTTTCTTCTTTTAAAAAAAGAGAAATGAAAAAAAAAAGTGAAAAATGTGTCTAAAAAATCCATGAGAATTGTTGGTTAATACATGTGCTTAATCCTTGTCCCACTTTATAGCTACTACCGTCCTTAAAAAATCCTAAGTTTAAGACATGAACATCATGGCTAGATAGCTTGGCTAGCACCTTGACTTTATATTTTTGATTTTATTTTTAATAGATTAAGATAAATTGATAATTTTATTGCTTATGCTATGAGACTTGTCTTCTTTATCATTGTTAAGCATTAGGAGTCTAGTTATTAACTACCCTACTACTAATTCCTTTTATGATCAAGATGACTTATTAGGGTGATTGCTTTTAACTTGGAGAAAAAGAAATTCTTTTTAATTTTTGTTTCCCATTTAAATCTTTATTTCTTGCTTGAGGGCAAGTAAAGTCTAAGTGTGAGGGATTTTGTTATGGTGCGAAATGGCATAGTTCTTTAGGGTAGTTATGTCTTACTTTTCTTTAGTTTTTAGTGTGTTTTGATCGATTATTGCATTTCCAGCTCTATCTTTATTATTCTTATCTTTATCTTGTGTTTTGTAGTTTCTCTTAGGCTTATTCTATGCATGGAGGTGCATTTCGGGGCCCTAGAACAAAGAATAAAGCAAGACAAGCAAAAGGAGAATGAGTTGATGTGGTGCCGACTTGTCACTAGCCTGTTGAGTCATGACAGCTAGCCCCTGTTCAAAGTAGCTACTTGAGTCGTCACTTAGATGCTGAGTCATGATAGCCAGTGCACGAGTTGACACCAGTGTACCGAGTAGTTCCTACACCCTTTTATCGCACCCTTTTGTAAAAGTATTCCTTTGGAATGGGCACGAATTGGGGTACTTAGAGGACTTTGAATACATAAACTTAGTATTCATTTTGTAGAATAAAACATTTAGAATTCACTTGTGAAAATCAAAAGTAAAGTATTTAAGAGAGAGAGAGAGAGTTAGTTATAGAGAACAGAAGCACTCATTCAAGGGAGAGTTACTTTTCTTTGTTTAAGAAGAAGGAGTTCCAACAGATTTCTCTTCTTTTAGGAGTGAAGGCTCTTATAAATCTTTATTTTATTCTTCTCCTTTTCTTTTTCTCTTAATGGTTTCTATTTGCTTTTCTTAGTTTTCATATGTATTTAGGCTAAGTTGTATGAACTAGACAACACTTTTTCAATAAAGCAATGCATTGATCTCTTTCTTTTTTATGGATGGATAAGATCTTGAGTTTGATTGTGAATGAATGTTGTTGTATATGCTAGATCACCATATATGATGTGATAGTTAGAGATTCATAATGAGAGTTAGTTTCTTTAATGGAAAACCAATTGAATTCACTTAGGTTTAAGGAACAATCATCGAAAGAGAAAATCCACTCTAAAGGGTTTAAGGATTAACACAGAGCATAAATTCCATGTTTACAAATTATAAAAAAATCGAGAGTGAGTATAGTTCTATTCATGGACATCTTTGCTTGACCTAGAGATAAGCTTTTAAAGACGTTAGCTTAATCCTCCAGTCTATTCATTCTATGTTAATTCATGATCGATGTTTGTTTCTATTGGAATTGTGATTGTTTAGTTTGTCTTCTTATCTTTATTGATTAGTATTGTAGTTTAGTTTGAGATTTTGCCTCATGTAGAGTTTGCATATAATAGGGCTGTGCATTCATCTACACATTATTCACCTTTTGAAATTGTGTGTGGTTTTAATCCCTTAACACCACTGAATTTATCATCTTTACTTATGAATGAGCAAGTTAATTTAGATGGTATTCGAAAGGCAGACTTTGTGCACAATTTACATGAAAAGGTAAGGTAAAATATTGAAAGACGAAACCAACAAGTAGTGAATCAAAGGAACAAAGGACGAAAACAAATGGTTTTTGATCCTGAAGATTATGTATGGTTGCATTTGCACAAGGAAAGGTTTCCTACTCAAAGAAGATCTAAGTTACACCCTAGAGGAGATGGACCATTTCAAATTGTAGCAAGAGTCAATGATAATGCCTACAAATTGGATCTTCCTAGTGAGTATAATATTTCTGCAACCTTTAATCTATCTTACCTTCTTCCTTTTGATTATAAAGGTGGAGATTCGAGGGCGAATCCTTTCGAGAAAGGGGGAAGTGATGCATATGGATATAGACATAGGGCCAATTTTCAATTTGGGTCAGTCAATTTTGTTAGGCCCAGGCGGTTTATGTTCACTTTTATAGCTAACTACAAAATGATACTTCATAGAGAGTTTCTCTACTTCTATCTAATTTCATTTACAATTATAAACTCTCCATTTATATATTTACATATTACTTTGTTCTTGAGGATTTTCTACATTGTTGTGAATTATATTATGTTCAAAAAACATTCCTCATTATATGCTAAGTTATATTGCTTAATAGCTGGTAATTTTAAAATTTGAAACTTAAACTAAATGGAACCTAAATATGTCTTAATTTGCTTTGAGTCGGAGCCGGATATCAAGATATGAAAATCATAATAAACTAAAAACAATATTTTACGATGCATCAAGAGTAAGTTATAAGCAATTTAGGTAGAACTGATACTTCAACTCTCAATAGCTATAAAATAGTTTTTGGTTAAAATTTTTTTAATGCTATCTCATAGATGGTAAGATACCTATTAGCTACCATTGATATGAACTCTAATTTGAAGGTTTTCATAAACAACTCTTATTTATTTAAATATAATTATTTAATTATCCTAATCTATGTAAATTAAATTAACAAATATAATATTTATATTCTTATATGTTAATTTCTTTTCTCCATATGTTTTTAATTAACTTTTTTGGCTACTTTTTTTTAAGAAAATGCAAATGTACTATATTTTTCATATTTTAGTATCTTTATTCATATTTCAAGGTTTATGTGTATTAGATGTATTTTTTTAAATAAAGTACTATAAATATATTGTTATATAATTATTACATTTATATTATTTTTAATATTCAAAATTTATAAATATAAAATGTTTTTATAAAAATTAATAAACATAATTTAATACATATTTTTATGTTATAATTTGGATATAAAAATAATAAAAAATAGTAAATGTAACATTTTAATATTAAAAAAATAATATAAAAAGAAACATACAAACAATAGCAATTGTAAATGATTTTACTAAACATTTAAAATTAATAAGCAATTAGCTATTAATTAATAGCAACTAATAACAATTATTAGCTTACAGCTACTAGCAACAATTTAGCCAACTACTAGCAATAATTTAGCCAACTAGGCTCTTAAAAATATACTTTACAAACTCTTCATTTTTTCCATAAGAATATAAATATATTGATATCAAATTAATGAGTCCTTCTATAGTAAACATGTTTGTATATGTACAAATGAACCTAAAAATTATTGGATTAACTTTAATTAGTTATGGCCATTAATTTATAAATCAGGTATCGGTACACTTATTCAATTTAAATTTATCCCATTTCTTTTTAAAAAAATATGTGAATTATTATTATTAAAAATTTAGAATTTATTGTAATCATTTTTATTATATTGTTAAATATATCAGAGTAAAATAAAAAAAATTGCATTCTCCTTTTTAATTCATTAGATACAAAATTAATTTTAAAATTTTTCCAATAATGTTGCTATATTTATACTATGATAAGTTATACATGATTTTCATTTTTCAATCAAAGAAAAAATCTGGTATATGGATGTACTGGGTCTGGTCTGTCTAGAATTGGATTATAGCCAACTTCAATTATCATTTCCCATGCACCGTCGTGTGGATGATGTTCTTTTACCCTTAATACCTGCACTAATTATTAACCCTTCTATCAATCCATCCTGCACCACAATTCCCTTCAACTCTTCAACAATTACATACATATATCATATGCATAAATATTTTATGTGGATCAATGTCCACAACATATTAAAAACAAAATATAAGTTGTAATAATTTTTATTGGATATTTTCTATGCTCGGTTCAAATTAACAATATATTGGAAGACACTTATAGAAATATTATCTTACACATCAGCTTATAAATTTAATTTTTCCAGCAAAAAGTTATCAAATTAATAATTAGAACATTTCTTTAAAAAAGTAATTAAAACATATATATATATATATATATATATATATATATATATATATATATGGATTAATTTCAATCAATTTAACTAAGATTTGAAGTACAGTCAAGTGCCAAAGTAGCAAAATCAAATCATTTTGCAATAATATTAAAATATTACTGTTCCTGATAATGATATTGCTTCGTGTTGGGGATTACAGATACACTATGAGGGCAGTAAATCTACGATTAACTTGTCAATGGGAAGGCCTTATACGATGGTAGCATTGGAGGGAGCTGGCAACAAGCCAACATTTGCATTACTAATAAAAATATATATAATTCGTGGGGAAGATTTTTGTTCATTTTACTTGTATTATAGGTAAATTTATAATATATATACATAGGGAGAGAGCCTACCATTCTTTTTGTCATTTAATACTCCTAATCAGAAATTCTCAAATTTATCACATATGGACCAGAATATCTGCATCCTCTTCTGTTTGTCAAAAATGTTCTTATCATCTTTCACAGTAAAGGCCGGGCAACAATTTCTTTACTATCCTATGATGATTCCATTCCCACTTAAACAACAACACAACTACATGAAACCCGAATATCCAGTCTCCCACCTCTCAACCGCATATAATCAACTTAACACACATATATCAATTTATTAAAAAAAAAAAAAAGCAAACACACAGTACTTGTACTACCCTCATCATCCATTTTCTTCTTCTCCTCATTACATAGTTAATGAAAAGAAGTACTAATAATTTTCAAAAAATGAGCCAGTGTGTTCCTAGCTGGGATCTTGACAACAATCCTTCTCCTGCACCCAAGTTTTCTCTTGGCATTAACTGCAATTCCAATTCCTGCGCACCTGATGTACCCATGTACGTATATATATGCATGCTTATATTTTTCTCACATGTCAAAAACTATGTACTTGTGTTTTTATTTATATAGCAATGATGTTGTATTCTACTCTTTGTCACAGGTTAGACGATGAAAAAGCAGAGTTGACAAGGGAGAACAGCCAAATAAGCATGCACTGTCTAGTTCCACCGCGCATGCCTGCCAAACCCATTAAAAGCCATTGCGCTAGGAAGTGAACTGTCAGAGTGCCTAACGGTGAGGTGTGGTTACACCGGTGACAGTCGGGGTGGGAAAAGAGTCAAGGAACATGATACAAAAGTTATCGGAGGACTAGGTAGAGAAGAGAGGAAATTGAAAAAGCAAAAATATTATTTTTTTTAACGTTAAAAAATAATAGATTATTGTTACCTAGAGTAA
>CATIWO010743738.1:0-11214 GCA_949673435.1 Macaranga tanarius | reverse complement strand
ATAAACTCATTCAACATAATACTAAGGGTAAATACTCAAATAAACAAACACTTTGATTTAAATGAATATTTCATTTCCAAAGGGATAAATATACAATGTCCACATACAATAATGGCCCTAGGGCACATCTATACTAACAATCCATGCATGGATAAGACATTTAGGTTTGTATCTGATGTCAACAAGATCAGGCGCATATAACACTAGGCATCTTCGTACTACCCGAACGCTAAGCATTGCCGGTCCTACTATGTGGCATAATGCTTATTTAGAATGTGTATAATTGAGAGCCAACCAATACATGCAAATGCATACACAACATATCCACATAAGTATATAATAATAGTATATAAGATGCATGAACTTGGCATAAGATGATATGCAAAGCATATATAAATGTAAATATTGCAATGTAATATAATAAGAAGAAATGCATGTGCATGGTAATACATAGTATATATCATGGTGAAAATAAATATACAATGGCAAAAATGTAAACTAAGGCATAGAATGCACATATAGCATGTCATGAATAAGGTAGCATGGCATAAATACTAGCAATATATCATGTTTAAGGTGTAAAGCATGGTAAATCATGTCGTAATGGAGACTTGAGATGTAATGCATCATGGCATGAATACAATACCAACTATGGAAAAACATGGTATATGATAGCATATCATGTCAAATTCTGCATGTAATATCCCAAAATAGAACAAAACATGGCATATATATATATATATATGTAAGCATAAAAAAGCATAATGATCACGTAAACATTTAAAAGTAAGCATAAAATAACGGACATGACATTCTATGTACATAGTATCATAAAATCATGGTAATATACATAAAAATGTAAAAGCATATATAAATAGTAAAAAGGATATGGCTAATCTCTTCCTTCAATGCCTCTCCTTCATTTGCCTTTATTTTAGGGTATTTGGCCTTGTGTTAGGACCTTTCAAAAAGAGTATTTATTTGTAAAACAAAATAATGGTTTAAATTTTAAAAAAATGGTGGAAAACAAGAAAAATGTTGAAGAAATGTGAAGAATTTTAAAAGTAAAAGCAAATTTGAAATGTTTAAAAAGAAAAATGAATAAAAAATTTAGTAACTTAAACACATAGTTACTCTCATCTTATCGCTGCAATGATCCTTTCAGTCCACCATTTTTAGTAGTAGAAGCATTTTTCATAACCTTGATGGAGTGATCTCATTCGATAAAAAATTGCTTCTTTATGTTCAAAATTCTAAATTTGTTTAAGAAAATGGTTTTCTAAGGCATAATAGCAAAAGAATTTAAATAGACAACCTTTTAAAAAGAAAAAATAACAAAAGGATTTGAATAGAGTTTGTTTTATAAAAGAAGTTTAATTTTGAATGATCAAGAATAACACATCAACAAAATCACAATATCAATATATAATATGTATAGGATATAGTACATAAGATATAGAACACAGTATATAATTTGCTTGGCATTGTAGCAGAGTTAGTGGTTAGCAATATAAATGAACAAGATAATAAATGGCATAAAAATGTAAAAGAAATAAATAAAAGATATTAGATGTTAGCAAAGTATACAATAATAATAATAATGTTAGTAGATGTTAGTAATAAGCATGAAAAGAAAAGTAAAATGTTAGTATAAGTTTGTAGAAGTTAATAGGAGTTAGTAAGTTAGCTAGAGAGATTAAAAGCTTGATCAATATATGTAATATTCAAGAAATAAAAGAATGCTTAATGCAATACATGATACACACAACAAAATAATTATGGGGTGCATGCAAGGTACAAATGATGCATGATACAATTTAGAATACATGCAAAGTGATGTAAATTTAGGATACATGTAAGTGGTGTAAGCCGGAGTGCATTTAATTAACCTGAATTAATCTAAAACAAACTTCAAGCACATGGTAGTGATACTCATCATACATATGATATGCAATCAAGCAAGTGAAAATGCTATTCACATGATGTAAAAATTCAAGCAACAAAAGTAATCAAAATAAAAACATTAGGTTAGTATCAATTGAGCATACATAACACAATCAATTTTATTACTTTAAAACCAAACTTGAAATCAACATTTTAAAGTTACTAGTTTATTAAAATCAAATATCAAACTTTCAAAACACCAAAAAGGAATTGAAAATCAATATTTAAAAGCAAAAATGGAACTTTTATAGAAAATTCCAAAGCTTTGGAGCCAATTTCAATCATTCTAGGCTCTATAAGTCACTACTTGATAAAACCCTCAGTGAATCTTAAGATTTTAGTGATTGTAAAAGTCATCCTTCGAGTCCTTTTGAACAACAAAATCAAAAAGAGGGGAAAATGATCTTGATAGCTAGTTTGGGCTTAAGAATGGCAGGCCAAAAGCTCAATAATGGCTAGCCATAAGTGATGATTAGCCGGCCAACACCATGAATAGACT
The DNA here is from genome assembly GCA_949673435.1 of Macaranga tanarius. Taxonomy (NCBI): domain Eukaryota; kingdom Viridiplantae; phylum Streptophyta; class Magnoliopsida; order Malpighiales; family Euphorbiaceae; genus Macaranga; species Macaranga tanarius. The sequence goes on along the minus strand of CATIWO010743738.1, from coordinate 8,771 downwards.
GCTGGCTATTCATTATTAGGCTCCAATTTTGCACTTTTGATATAAATTTTTGAAAAATCAAGGCTCCACACATAAGAACAGAGACCTTAGTTGATGATTTAGGTGTTTTTGAAAGAGATTAGCCTTATAAATGGCTTAGAAACTCACTAAAAATATGAGATTGAGATTGAAATTGTAAAAGAAGTTAGTAAATAGGTGAAGGGAATGAAGAATCAAAGAAACCAAATATGCGGAATTTAAAAATTTTTTGGAAGCATGCAACACTTGCATCAAGTTTCAATCCATTCATGACCCAAGAACTAAATCACATGCACTTTACACAACTAAACATGCATCATGGACAATATTTTATCAACAAGCAAAGTAGTGAAGTAATTAAATTACAAGTCTTACATACTAAGAGCCTAGTAACACTTATAATACTCCTTAGTGTGTAGAACGCTCGACAAGCTTCAATTGTTGAATCTACTAGCTCGGAGTTTTCCAAAAGTGAAACCTCTAGCTTGACACACACGGATTACACTTAGTTGATCTTCGAGATTGATGAAGCTCTACCACACAAGCTTCTCTTGTTAAGACCCAAGAGCTTGCGAAAGCTACTTCAATCTTGAACTATGGAACTTAGTGTTTGCCTCTAAAAAATGATGGTATAGAGAGATATCACAACTCTTGTGATGTACAAGGGTTCACCTTTTGAACTAAGGAAGAAGGAAGACTCACTTTCTTTTCCTTTGGTTTGGTTAGAGTAACCAACTACCTCTCTCAATGCTATGGCCAAATTTTTCAGCTTATAAGGGTGTTGTCTTCAACTTTTCTTATTAATTAAATAAGCCCTTGGTGTCTCCTTTGTCAAGTCTAGAAACTATTGCTAGTCCTTATTCCATGTCTTCATTCTAAGTCAATAAAAGACTTGGAATTCTACCACTTTAACAAAAGAAGCCACCCATCTTTGAATTGGCTTGTTTGGTTGCGTGGATGTCCTTATCCTATTCCAATTCCATTAACACTTAATGGGATTAGGCTTGGGCTTGGGCTTAGGATATGGGCTTCTCTACACTTAAAGATGGCCCAAACCAATCCAAACAATTAATGGGCTAAATTAAACTCTTTAATCAAAACCCAATCCATATAAATAACAAGTGGACTACTTCAAACTCTTTAAACCAAGTCCAATGTCTATGGTACATCACATAGACCAAGTCCATCATCCATAACACACATGGTCCATCTCATTGCCCATGTTCATATATATTTGAAAGGCTAATATTAATTTAATCTTTACCTTAATATCTCATATTAAATTAAGCCTAAATTAATATTTGCTTAAATGCAATAAAGTTCCAATATTTGAATTCTGATTTTGGGATGTGCTAGATCTTGACATATGCACAAATACAATTCAATTAATTTAATTAATTAATTAAACTCTTTAATTTATAATCAAATTAATGTTAAATCATCATAAGTGCAACCCTTATGTGTGTGACTTACTAGGTTCAAGTCTAAATAGCAATGGTAAATGATATTAACACTTAATATCATGGAAACACCTTTCCACACTCAATGTTAAAATCCCAATGTATTACGTTTAGTTCCCATAAGTCGTGAGTGACCCCCGACATAGATGTCACGACTACCCAATTAGAAATTAATGTTATATGTAGATTACCAAAAAACACAATTGTCGTGTACTAAATTTTTCCCTTCATTACAAGATCTCGATATTGGCTAGAGTCAAGGTTTAGTCAAACTCTAATTGCCTCTATTATATGACCTCATCTTAAGTTCAAGTCTTGATAAAATATGACTATTACTAGAAACTCTTTTCTATCACTGAAACTCTTTTTGGATAAGTCGCGTTTGACCTGGCCAGGTACTTATTCATCAAGAATAACTTAGATAGTATAGGATCTTATCACGGTTCACTCCAGATAATGAATTCCATCTTGGCAAACCATTCATCCCTACATATAACCAACTAGAGCCACCCCACGCCATATACCCATACATGGCTAGCACATGTATGTAAGTGGTAATAAACTCTAACGAACCATATGTGGTTGACCATGTCACCTTAGGTCAAAGGACCATATGCATAATTATTTCCAAGATTGTGATTGTTGACTAAAGTGAATTCCCAAGCAATCACAAATCCTGTGTCACTTTTCGATCCACTCATCACACGAGTATCCACATGTCTATTCTTATAACTCATATCAAGTAGCATGGACTCACTATCTCCCACTATCAGTATCACATACCGATCGAGGAAAATAGAGAAAGGTGATAGTCTAGGGATTAATACTATCTTTATATTAATCCACTAACTTTGAACTTTTATAGTATATGTACTAAATTAGTTTGTCACTCATATTATCAACTCTTGATAATAAGCTCATTTAACATATTACCAAAGGGTAAATATTTAATTAATCTTAACACTTAATTTAAATGAATATTATTTTATTGTCAATCAGGATAAAAGTACAATGTTATCATACAAGAATGGCACTAGGGCACATTTATACTATAATATTTATATATAATGAGTAAGAGTGAGCAATATAGAAATTCAACAAGATATAAAGTGCTTATAAATTAAAGAGTATGAAAATAAATGTTAGATTGTTAGTAAGAGTTAGTAGGAGTTAGTAGGTGTTAGTAGTTAGTATTAAGAGCTTGAGATATTGAGTAAGATATATAATATGCAAAGATATAAGAGTATAAGAATGCAAAGCATGATATATAAAATAAATAATTTTGGGGTGCACACAAATGCAAATAATGCATGATAAAATTCAGAGTACATGCAAAATAATGCAAAATTCAGAGTACATGCAAGTAATGCAATCCGAGATACATGCAAAATGATCTTAATTAATCTAATAATGAAGCACAAGCATGGTAGTGATATGTATCAAGCATATGACATACAATCAAGCATATAAAATATAAATAAGAATGCATTAAAGAAAGAATCAAGCATTAAACATAAGCAAACACATTAGTTAGTAGCACATAAAGCAAATGAAACATACATAATCAAATAAAAAATTTTAATTTTATTTAAGTTTTTGATCATCAACCTAAATCCACTATGATACTCTAGATTCATTATCAACTTGTAATCATAATAAACAACACATGAAAATGAAGTTTAAAGATTTAAAAGTAAGAGCTTTACGTAAAAACCAAAGTAAAATAACCCAAATCCAATCATCCTAGGCATTTAAGGGTACTGTTCTTTCAAATAAATTACTTCCCTTAAGGTTTTAATGGCCCCTGAACGCATCCTTGGACTCATTTCGGATCAAAAACATCAAAATCAAAAGGAAAAGGATTATATGGCTAGTTTGGCTTGACGAATAACTGGCCAAGGATAAAGCTTTGGCTGGCTAAAGTGATGAATAGACAGCTGACTGTTCATCATTAGGCCTGAACAGTGAACTTTTAACTTGAATTTTTGGAAAAATAAGGCTCAAAATTCAAGACTAAAGACCCTAGAAGGCATAGGAGATGCTTTTGAAAGTGTTTAGCCATAGAATTCGGGCAGAAACTCATTAAAAATAAGAGATTTAAAAAGAAATTGAAATCGATTTTAGGTTTGGGTTAGTATAGACTTTGATTTTGATTTATTGGTGTTTAAGGTTAGAGTTTTGATGACTTAAAGTACTGGGATTGAAAGTTAGTTGCTTGAGTTTGATTGGTTTAAGGGTGGTTTTTAAAAGTAAAGATTGAAGAGACAAATGAGTAGATTTTTGGTTATATTTTGCTTATTTTTATTCTTTTTTTATTTTAGATTTTCTCTCTCTTATGATATACACACACTCCTAAGTCCCCTAAATTATTTCTAAGACTCACTATTTATAGACAATACAAGGTTATAATAATGATGTAATTAAATTATATTATTAAAGGACTAAAACAATAATAGAATATTCACTTTATCTCTTAGAGTGACACTTGGTACAAAATATTCCAAAATAAAATATTCTTTTTTTGGTGATCAATCTAAAGAAATGTATTTTATTTTATTAGAAAAAATGATCACATGGACATGCGCGGGACCCACTTGACCGTTAGAGGTTAAAAATTTGACTTTTTACTAAATAGATCCTTTAAATGCCGTAAAATTTTATTGAACATTTTTTTAGCTTTAATTCGGCTTCAGAACCTCAGTCTGACCATCCAAAAGTATAGTTGACCAAAGTTTGGCTTTTTTACAGAGCTTCCTAAGGTTAAATCAAGACTCTCAAGATAGAAACCATATTAAAAAATGACTTAAGTGAACCTATGAAAATCTATTTTAGGGACTTAACTTATTGATTTAGAAAATACTATCTAGAGGACGTTTCCTACTACCAAACAACTTAAACATCTTTCCCAGCACTCTCAGTATTTGGTCAATGGTTGATTTGGATTTGGTTTGGTTTTAAAAGGGCTTAAATATGTATTGAAAGTTTATTGGGTAAACATTTAGGGTTTTGAATGGTTTTAATATGGCTTGAAAGTTGTTTTCTTACATCAATCTCTTATAATTATGAGATATTTTCATATTTTCATCATCGGTCATCAAGATTTTGAAAATAGCCCCTAACAAGTATTTTTTTTGCAAAAAGAACAAACCATGTACAAGCATAACATTCTTCCAACTTTATCATTCCATGGGGTTTCTTCATTTCTATCACAGGGTAGGTTTTAGTCCATTATTAACGGATAAAAATAGACTCACAATTCAAATTTAAAGGGTATTAACATTTCTGAAGGTAGCACATGGTAACTCGAGAATGGATCAAGTCACGAGCAAAGTAGTGCTCTATTTATTATGTGTAAAAAAATATAAGATGCAAATATTTGAAAGTTAAAACACTTATTGTACTAGTGTCAGGCCCGAAATCTTAGTAGTTCCCTAATGTGGTCTGATGATATGAACAAATGAATTTGTAAAGGGGTGAGAAATGCATACTTCTACCTTGTTGGCATACTAAGATCACTTTAACCTCTTTAAAAAATAAAAAATCATAACTTTAGATGTGAAATATGATCAAACAACCTAAAAGAACCTTGAAATGATCCAAAAATACCTTAAAAAAGATTAAAAAAAAGTAAAAATTTTGCATTTGGGATATGACCCATGTGCTAGGGTTGGCAACCTGAGTGTGCAGGTTGACAACCTAGGTGCTTGGGTTGCCATTCCTATATAGTTTTCTATAAACCCAATCATTTTCTTAAAAAAATTTTTTTGACAAATTTATCAAAACTTTATCAGATTTGAGACTTTTTAAATGAGGCTTCTCTAGGTTTTCGAAAGGATTCTTACTCTGCCTTTTTGAAAGGCAGTATCTGATTCTCTTCCAATGTCACAGTCACATCTCACTCTAATGCCTCCAACTCCCTCACAACTAGATTTATCATAAGTCAAAATCATATAGATAAAAAATGTGTCTTTTTTATGTATTCTATATATTATCATTTATATTATAATTTTTTTGAATTAGAAAATTTTATAAAATATCATAGATATTTTCAAGTCCATAATATTTTGTGGAAAATATAAGCTACATGCATATGTGAACTTAAGTGTCTCATACTCAAGCTACATGCATGTGTGCCTTTGAGTGTCTTACACTCTAACTATATGCATGCATAGTTTTTTACATAGGTGACCTTCCCTTTTTAAATAAGTGGGATTAGTTTGGTTACAAGTATAACCTTAGCCTTTGACTTCATTAATTCTTAATGAGTTAAGCTAAGGTCTTGGGCTTGTTTGACTCTTAAACAAGGCCTATGCATATATACCAAACTAATTAAGATAACTCATAGGCTTATTTAACTCTTAAATAAAGCCCAAATCTTATCCATCATATTTAATCCTTATAGCCCATCTCATGGTCCATATCCATACTACAAATTAGAGGTAAATATCAATTTAGTCCTTAAACTTAATATCCCATATTAAATCAAGTCCAAATTAATATTTAATTAATCATAATTAATCCTAACCTTTGAATTTAAATTTCGGGATATGCTAGATCTCCACACATGCGTAAATCTAATTCAATTAATTTAATTAATTAATTAAACTCTTTAATTGACAATTAAATTAATAATTATCATCATTGGTGCAACTCTTATGTGTGTGACTTAATAGGTTTAAGTCTAATTGGTAATAGGAAATAATATTAACGCTTAATATAATGCAACACCTTTCCATGCTAAATGTGAAAATCCCAATTAATCACATTTAGTCCTATAAGTCATGAGTGACCCCTAGACTAGATGTCAAGACTACCCAATTAAAAATGAATACTTTTTATAGATTTACAAGAACCATAGAATATAATTACTATGCACTAAATGTCCCTTCATTACAAGATCCCGATATTGGCTAGAGTTATGGTTTAGTCAAACTCTAATTGCCTCAATTATATGACCTCTTCTTCAGTTCAATTCTTTATAAAACATGACTACTACTAGAAACTCTATTTTAGCACCGAAACATTTTTCAGGTAAGCCGAGTTTGACCTGGCCAGGTACTTATTCATTAAGAATAACTTAGATAGCATAGGATCTTATCCCGGTTTACTCTAGGTAATGAATTCCATATTGGCCGATCACTCATCCCTACATATAACTAACTAGAGCCATCAGATGCCATATACCCATGCATGGCTAGCACAGGTATGTAAGTGGTAATAAACTTTAACCAACCATATATGGATGACCGTGTTGCCTCAGGTTAAAGGACCATATGCACTATTATGTCCAAGATTGTAATTATTGATAAAAGTGAATTTCTATGCAATCATAAATCTTACTTCACAGTTTGATCTACCCATCACATGAGTATCCACATGTCTATTCTGATATCTCATATCAAGTAGTATGAGACTCACTACCTCCCACTATCGATATCACATACCGATCAAGAAAAATAGATAGAGGTGATAGTCCATGGATTAATATTACTCATTTATTAATCCAACGACTATGAACATTTATAGTATATGCACTAAATGAGTTTGTCACTTTTATTATTAACTCTTAATAATAAGATCATTTAACATAATACTAAAGGGTAAATATTTAAATAAACTTAACACTTAATTTAAATGAATAATTTATTGCCATAGGGATAAAAGTATAATGTCATTTATATTACAAGAAATGGCACTAGGGCATAACTATACTAATAATCTTCCACTTGTACTAGCGCCATTCACTACAATATTTAAACCCATCTACTCTAGATGATGGTCTAACTGTAGCTGGGTGAGCGCCTTAGTTAGTGGATCATCCACATTATCGGCTAGAGCGACCTTTTTCACGAGCACATTGCCCTTTTCAATAATTTCTCTGATAATATGATAGTGCCTTTCTATGTGTTTAGATTTTTGGTGAGACCTCAGTTTCTGTGCCAAAGCGATGGCTCCATTATTGTCGTAGAAGAGAGGAACTACCGACTCAATGGAAGGAATAACTCCTAGATCGATGATGAACTTTTGAATCTAAACAGCTTCCTTAGCAGCATCCGATGTGACTATGTACTCGGCCTTTATAGTGGAATCAGCAGTGATACTTTGCTTGGAACTCTTCTAGCTTACTGCACCTTCATTACAGGTGAAGACAAACTCAGAGATAGACTTTTTATCATCCATATCTGATTGGAAGTTTGAATATGTGAAACCTATAAGCTGTATATCACCTCCTCCATAAGTTAAGACTAAATCCTTTATCCTTCTTAAGTACTTAAGGATAGCCTTAACTGCCACCTAATGCTCCAAGCCTAGGTCGGATAGAAACCTGCTAGTCACACTAACAGTATAGGCAATGTCCGGCCTAGTACATAATATAGCATACATTAGGCTTCCTATAGCCGAAGCATAAGGAACTTTGGCCATCTCTTCCATTTCCTTAGGTGTCTTGGGTAACATCACCTTGGATAGGTGGATACCATGCCTAAAAGCTAATAATCCCCTCTTGGAATAAATCATATTAAACCTCTTTAACACCTTTTCTAAATAAAGACTTTGAGATAAACCTATCATTCTCTTTTATCTATCTCTATAAACTCGAATCCCGAGAATATAGGTAGCCTCCCCTAAGTCTTTCATTGAGAAGGTTTTAGATAGCCATACTTTCACAGAGGTCATCATACCGACATCATTACCAATGAGTAAAATATCATCAACATAGAAGACTAGGAAAGTGAGTTGGCTCCCACTAACCTTCTTGTAAACACATGGCTCATCCTCATTCTTAATGAAATCATAAGAATAGATAGCCTCATCAAAACGATGATTCCAACTCCTTGAAGCTTGCTTTAGACCATAGATGAATCTATTAAGCTTGCACACTTTTAAGCTTTCCTCAAATTCAAAACCCTTGGGTTGCTCCATGAAAATGTCTTCCTCAACATACCTGTTAAGGAAGGCAGTCTTGACATCCATTTGCCAAACCTCATAATAATAGCGTGCGATAATAGCAAGAAAAATCCAAATGGATTTAAGCATGGCTACTAGTAAGAAAGTCTCCTCACAGTCAACCCCTTACCTTTGGGGAAACCCTTTTGCTACATGCCTAGCTTTATATTAGTATAGATGTGTCCTGAGGCCATTATTGTATGTAGACATTGTTAGTAATAGTGCTCTAGGCCTATTGTATGGACATGGTATTTTGACTATTTATGAGAATTTATTATTATGATGATTTGCATGTTTATTATATAATAATGTCCTTGAATAATATTATTAATTATTCTAAATGTCCCT
>CATIWO010743582.1:0-16057 GCA_949673435.1 Macaranga tanarius | reverse complement strand
ATTATCAAATTTGATGATATTAAATTATCAATAATAATTTACACCAAATTTATGTAAGTTCTTAATATTAATATTAATGCATGCTAAATTATATAACTTTACTCATTATGTTTGTTTACTTATTATTAAATTAAATATTGCATAAAATATATTTAGTATTTAAATTATTCTTAATTAATAATTAGTATTAGTACTTAATATGAATGCCAATTTACATTATAACGTTTATTAATAATACTATTAGTCTATTTCTATTAATAATATTATTATTATAAATATATAATTCTATTATAAATATATACATTTTTATTATATTTAATAATTTATTTTTTATTTTAATATTAAATTAGTTGTGAATAATAATTTATTTTAAGTAATTTAAATATTTGTTATAATAGTAATAATAATGAAATTAATAATTTTAATTTTGTTAATATTATATATATATATATATATATATATATATATATATATAACTTTATTATGTAATGAAAACTATAAATTAAGTTCAATGATAAATATTAATATCTATATATTATTTATTCATATAATATCTAGTACTATATTTGGTTTTTGGTTTGGTACGGTTTCGGTTCGGTTCTGGTACGGTTTTTAACAAATCTCCAGTACCGTACCAAATTAGTAAAACAGTCCGGTTCTATTCAATTCGAGGTTAAAATTAATCAGTTCGGTATGATTTTTTTATTTATCGATTTAAATTTTCAAGCCCTATTACATACAATTATTACTGATCAATGTTTTACAGGGAGCAGCTGAACATTACAGAACCAATTTTGTTATTGATGTTCAAAATGAGGGCAGGGTTCAGGATTCTTAGCCCAGGACAAAATTCGGCCCAACATCAACTGTGGGAGAGCATAGTTTTACCCAAGCCCAATTCAAATATAAAATTTTTTTATATGTAAATACAATTCAGACAACATAGGGACAAAGAAATGCAATTTTTTTTTAACAAAAATGCATTTTCAATTGTGTTAAAAAAAAAAAAGAAAACTAAAAACATAAAGGCTTATTTAAAAATAGCATATTCAAATTATATTTTTTGTTATATTTTATTAAAACAAATATGTTATTTGTGAATTTATAAAAAAATTAAAATAAAATATATCTATTAACTACCATTTAAAATATTTTAAATATTATATTCGTCGTCCATGTAAGAGCTTATCCACAGTAACCCCAAAGATTTTGTAATGAAAAAAGTTAAAATTTTGAAACTTATGGAGTTTTAATTGAAAGCTTTAAGTATTTTATAAATACATTATTTTTGACAATTTAAATTGTTAGATCCAAGTTCATATAAAAAAAATGTATACAAAAAAAAAAGTATAATTTTGATGTTGTGATTTTATCTTATAGTACAATTAACTATTTGATTTTGTTACAACATTTAAGTATATATGTTTCATATTGATTACACTTTGGTACCTATTAACTAATATAATCATTATATTATTTTATGAGAAAAATTAATATATTATTAAATTTAAGTGATAAATTTATTTTGCATATGTATGATCACTTTAACTAATTGAATATAATATATATATGAATTTATTATTAATTTTTATATTATTTTAATATTAAAATATAAAATTTGAATAATGTTATTTATGATGCTAGTGGACTTTTACTTACTTATTTACCAGACAAATAAAACCATCAGAAAAACAAAAGCTGTCTCTTTTCTCCAAAAACCCAATATTTCATATGTAATGCTGCCACTTTGTTCTTAAAAAGAAACTTTCTTCAAAATTATTTCTATCTCAAAAAATAAATAAATTTGGCATGTTGCATTTTGATGATGGAAGAAGACAAAAGTGAAATGCCACAGCAAGCAACTGTTACTTCAAAAGGTCTAATCTTGCTGAAGGAGTGAAGCCTGCTGATTCCTTTGTCACTCCTTCTGTCTTTTTCAGCTCCGTGCTTGCTATCTGTGGTTCCTTAATTTGCTACTGGCTATGCTGTAGCCTGTAAGATATACATATTTTTTTTTTCAATGCTTCAGTTTTTAGTTTCTTATGAATGAGATTCAAATTGCGTTTGTTGCAAAACATGAAATTTTGCCACTTTTTGAGATTTTACGGTTGCCCCTTTTTTTTTTTTTTTTCGGTGTTGCAGACAGGGTTTTCATCACCTGCTCACTCTGGGATCATGGGAGAGTTGGACATGTCTGTTGCAGCTGTAAGCACTTTTTGTTTTAAGGCTCAAACCATCTTAAGATTGCTGAATTTTTTGGTTTTCTTTCAATTGATCCTTTCTGAATTTTCCTTTTTAATTGAGTCCTTAACTTTTCATCCTTAAGTTCACGTCCATTAAATTTGAACAGAATTTCTGTCAAATTATTGTCACATTATATTATTTCTGTTAAATTTAAACTTTTCGACTTTTATTTGATAGGTTCTTAATGAATTATTGCATTTAATTGAGTTCTCGAACTTTTATTTTTTTTAATTTTTATAAAGACATCTACGAAATGTGACTATTTAATAAAACTTATACCATGTAGAATGTATTTTATTTATAAATTTAAACTAGACTCGAGATTAGCTCGTATAAAATCAAGTTCAACTCAAATTTAGCTCTTTTTTTTATTTAATATTTTTTAGTTATTTAGTTTTATATTTAAATAATATAATTTTAATTTACTTTCAATTATTAATAATAGTAATTTTTACATTACTAACTTCACATTTTTTATCAAAATATTTATATATCAATATCTTTTGATTTATAAATTTATTTTTCTATATGTAATATATATATATTAGGATAAAATTTAAATAACATAAAGTGTAACTTAAATTCAATATTTTTTTCATATTAATTATTAAAATTATAAAATTAAAATAACAAAATTTAATTAAAATCCATCAACCAATTGGCAATTGAGTTAAATTTTTTTAAATAATAAAATTAAGTTAATTTTTTAAATAAATTTAAGAAATAATTTAACTTAATTTCATTATTTTAAAAAATATTCATTAAATAGTCGCATTATACAATGTATATTAACATGTGTTTCATAAATGTTTACTAAAGGATAAAAAAATAGAAATAAAATAAAAGTTTGAGGACTCAATTAAATGCAATAATTCATTAAGGACCTAATGGACGAAATTCAAAAGGTTCAAATTTAACAGAAATAATATGATGCGGCAATAATTTGACTTTTCAAATTTCACAGACATCAACTTAAGGATATAAAAATTTAGAAAAATAAAAGTTTGTGTACTCAATTGATGACAAAAATTCAGTAAGGTTCAGTTGAAAGAAAACCGGAAAGTTTAGGGACTTTAAGATGGTTTGAGCCTTGTTTTAATTCTTGTTGTTGCTGAAAGTAAGAATCTTTAGTTGGATTTGTTGCACAAGCAATATTTTTTTTTTTAATTGTTAAAATTAAGGTCCAACTTACTAATCTAGCTAAGCTTGTTGCCATTAAAGAAAAAAAATTAGGCTATGTAAGGTAGTACTGACCAGGCCCTTTGCTTGACTGTTTGATTGAATTGAACTATCCTGATTTGAAATCATTTGGGCAAGATTCAATTTTTATTTTGTTGCTTTTATCATTCAATGTATTTATAAATATACAGTACTCCATTTTCGGTTCTGTAATGACAATTGGAGGAGTCCTAAGTGCATTAGCAAATGGAACAATGGCGGATATTGTTGGTCGAAGATATGTAAGCTCTTTTATTACCTTTAAAATATCTCTTGACATTGTATCAATATTCTACTATTACCAACTGAACTTACTACTCAAGTTAATACAGACAATGTGGGTGTCTTCGTTTTGCTTCATCACTGGGTGGCTTGCAATAGCATTTACACAGGTTTTCCGCTCTTCTCATCCCCCAGGGATTACCTTTCATTCTCTACTCAATTTCTCCTCTAGAAAGATGAAAATTTTTTCTTAAAATTTCATGTCATACTTCCCTTACAAAGCTTTGGGTTATAAAGAGAAATAGTTATGGAACAAAGCTATCAACCAGATTTAATTCTCATTTCTTGTTTAAAGGTTGCTTGGTTGCTAGATCTTGGAAGACTTCTGATGGGGATAGGATTTGGGGTTACTTCATTTGTGGTAATTATGCTATCTTTGGGTTAATCACATTAACTTTCTTGTGCAATACCTTTACCCCATGGAACTTAGGACATAATCGAATACTTGCATTCTTCTTGCTGAACAGACACCAGTGTATGTTGCAGAAATAACACCTAAGAGTGTTCCTGGGGGATTTACAGCTGCTAATCATGTAAACTAGAATAACATCATGGATTTAATTGAACCATTACATTCTATCAATTCATTCCTTTTGCACCTGTCCTGTCAAGTTAACAGCTCATGGTGGCTTTTGGGATGTCACTAGTTTACTTCATTGAAACTATCATTTCCTGGCGCGCCTTAGCTCTATTTGGTAACATTTTTTTTCCTTCTATTGAACTGATTCTCATATCTGTAACTATGAAAATTTACTTGCATTTATTTTGTTTAATTTAAGGGGCTGTTCCAATTTCATTGCAAGCTGCAGGCATTTTTTTCATTCCTGAGTCTCCTAGATGGTTGGTGGGTCTTTTTCTTCATCTTTTTGTTTTCCCTTTTTCGTGACAATTAAAATGAAACTTGGAAGATTCTTTTTTGTGCTGTTTGTAGCATTTTTCTTGTCTTACATCATATTTAATGTTAGTGTTGAAGACAAATCCATACTCCCATTTTCCTCCTTTAAAGTGGTATAGCAATGATATGAGGAACATTCATCATTTTGCTTTGCTAAACATTCATCATTTTGCTTTGCTAAACATTCATCATTTTGCTTTGCTAAGCAGCACAAATTCTACAGGCAAAAGTCGGTCGAGAAGAAGAGTTAGAAGTAACTCTGCAGCGTCTGAGAGGAAAGATTGCTGATGTTTCTGAAGAAGCAGCTAAAATTAAACTTCCAACTTCTATTTCAACTTCAACTGAAAGCACATTTTTCTTTTGTTTTTCCCCTTCTTCTTCACTCGTGGTAATCAGAAAATGAGATTAACCTCCATTTTTGGACAGGACTACACTGAGGCATTTCAAGGGCATCCGCTAGAATTCTAGAGTTATTCAAGTCAAGATATGCTCATCCTCTTATCGTGAGCCTCAGAACAAAAATGTTATGTATAGTTCAACTCTCTATGGTACTTATCTAAACTTTTATGGATTCTCTACTTGGTTCAGGCTGGTATAGGGTTACTGCTTTTCCAGCAATTTGGAGGGATAAATGCAATTGCATATTACGCCAGCTCCATTTTTGTAAAAGCTGGTAAGTTGAGGACTTTGAGTTTTGCATTCTGCAGTTAATTATGTATGAAATTGTAGAAATGATAGTACAAATATGTGGTAAATGACATGTTTTCCTCCTAATGTTGGGAAAATATGGATGAATTTTACCCACCTAAAGACAATTGTAAGCACTAGACACAATATTCTGTTTTATGCATTTCTCAATGGACTGCTGTCTTTTGCAGATTCCAGCTGCAGCTGCATCTGTACTCCTGATAGATAAATATGGAAGGCGATCACTTCTGATGGTTAGAATGCAACAAAATCTGTTTCAAGATTATGATGTAGTTGATCAATCAATTTGTAGTGAAGCCTTTTTACATGTTTGCAGGGTTCTGCCTTTGGTATGTGCTTAAGTTGTTTTCTTATAGGAATGGAATTTTGCTTGCAGGTCTGTCATCAGATGTGAAACTTTAACAATTCTTCTTCAATGTTTTATTGTCATTCTTATAGAATATAGATTCCTAATCTCCTAAAGCATACTTTGAGCAGGACCTCCACAAGGTGAATGAGATCACTCCCATTCTGGTGTGCATTGGACTAGTGGTAATTAAATTAACTGAACCAAATTTTCTCATTCAATCATTGCTTAAATTACGAGTTCGTGTGCGACTATCCTGATGGTCTAACAGCTGCTTTCTAAATTTGTATGTTATAAATCTTGATGCATTTAAAATACTGGAGTCTTGCGGCCAAAGTAACTAGTATGGTCACTGAAAGTTTGAAAAAATGTTGCTTCAAGCTGAGTTTAACAGATACATTGATCTCTGAACTTGTTGGACTGATTCATGTATGAACTTAAAAATCACTTGCCAGGGGTATATTGTAGCCGTAACAGTGGGCATTGCAGGATTACCATGGGTTGTAATTTCTGAGGTACTTGCTCTATCTGGCTAGAATTCTACTCATATTGACATGAGAGTAATGTCAAGGAAAAGAAACTGGCATGACTTGGATTGACAAATGGTCATGCTCCTGGATCATTACATATGTTTTCAACTTTATGATGGAATGGAGCTCAGCAGGTACCTGAAATCCTCCCCATTTCACACTTCCCCTTGTGCATCTTGGATACTCTCTTTGATGTTTAACTGAGATTGTTATAATCAAATAATTTCAGGAACATTTTTCATACTCTTTGGAGTTTGTGGATTAGCTGTTCTGTTCATTGCGAAGGTGGTGCCAAAGACCAAGGGAAGAACTACAAGCATCAATTATTCACTTGCCACAACAGGAAAACCCATAACATTGCCTTGGGAGAGCAAGTGAAATGCAAGCAAAAATTCCTCATTATATTTTTTATCTTTTCTATTTTTTTTGAAAACTAAAATTATTTTATACATAAATTATTTTGTACAGCTTGTAAATTGTTAGGACTATAATTTTAAATTCATATAAAAAAATTTTGTATAGAAAAAAAAACCCATACCTGAGTTATATTTAAAAAGAATCATAATATTTTTCATGATGTTGGTGGCTATTTATTTGTTTATTTATTTAATATATAAAGGAAACAATCAGAAAAACAAAGCTGTCTCTTTTCTCCAACAACCCAATAGTTCATTGACTTTTGCGGCCGGCATCACTAAAATATTCTATGTGCTGCCATTTTGTCCTTAAAGAAGAACCTTTTTTTTTTTTTAATGATTAATATTAATGTGTCTATCTCAATAAATAAATTTGGCATGTATACATAAATGAACTAAAGAGTGTAATAGAAGTGAAGAGGTATTGTTGTTGCATTTTGATAATGGAAGAAGACAAAAGTGAAATGCTGCAGCAACTGTTACTTCGAAGGTCTAATATTGCAGAAGAAGTGAAGCCTGATGATTCTTTAGTCACTCCGTATGTCTTTTTTAGCTCCATGGTTGCTATCTGTGGTTCCTTTGGTACTGGCTGTGCTGTAAGATATATATATATGCTATTTTATTATTTTCTTTTCAATGCTTCAGTTTTTAGTTTCTTATGAATAGGATTGGATTAGAAATTCTAGTTGGGTTTGTTGCAAAACATGAAAGTTTGCCACTTTCTGAGATTTTCTGTTGCCCCTTTTTTTTTGGCATTGCAGACAGGGTTTTCATCACCTGCTCAGTCTGGGATTATGAGAGACTTAGGCATGTCTGTTGCAGCAGTAAGCACTTTTTGTTTTAATTCTTCTTGTTGCTAAAAGTAAGAATCTTTAATGGGTTTTGTTGCAAACAAGATTCTTTTTTAATTGTAAAAATCAAGGTTCAACTTACTGATATTGCTAAGCTTGTTGCCATTAAAAAAAAAAAAAGAAAACAATTTAGGCTATGCAAAGACATCTGTTACGTGCATCTGATAGAAATGAGCAAGGCCCTCTGCTTGATTGGTTTGATTGAATTGAACTATCATGATTTGAAAACATTTGGGCAAGATTCAATTTTTGTTTTGTTGCTTTATCATTCAATCTCTTCTTTGTATTTATCGTTCTGCAGTACTCCATTTTTGGTTCTGTAATTACAATTGGAGGAATCCTAAGTGCATTAGTAAATGGAACTATGGCGGATATTATTGGTCGAAGATATGTATGTCTTCTATTACCCGTAGAATATCTCGACATTGTATCAAAATTCTACTATTACCAACTAAACTAACTACTCAACTTAATGCAGACAATGTGGGTGTCTTCATTTTTCTTCATCACCGGGTGGCTTGCAATAGCATTTACACAGGTTTTCCGCTCATCTCATCCCCGAGGAATTGCCTTTCATTCTCTACTCAATTTCTCCTCTAGAAAGATGAAAAGTTTTTCTTCAAATTTAATGTCATGCTTCCCTTACGAAGCATTGAGTCAGAAAGTGAAATAGTTATGGAACAACAATGCTATCAACCAAAGTTAATTCTCATTTCTTGTTTGAAGGTTGCTTGGTTGTTAGATCTTGGAAGACTTCTGATGGGGATAGGAAACGGGATTGCTTTATATGTGGTAATTATGCCATCTTTGGGTTAATCACATTAACTTTCTTGTGCAATATTTGTACTCCATGGAACTTAGGACATAATCATTCTCATAGTTTGTTATGAATACTTGCATTCTTCTTACTGAACAGGTGCCAGTGTACGTTGCAGAAATAACGCCTAAAAGTGTTCGTGGGGGATTTACAGCTGCTATTCAGGTAAAATAGAATACCACCATGGATTTAATTGAACCATTTCATTCTATCAACTCATTCCTTTTGCACATGTCCTGTCAAGTTAACAGCTCATGGCAGCTTCTGGGATGTAACTAACTTACTTCATTGGAACTATCGTTTCCTGGCGCGCCTTAGCTCTATTTGGTAATATCTTTTTTTCCTTGTGTTGAATTGATTCTCATATCTGAGACTGTCAAAATTACTTACCTTTATTTGGTGTTTGACTTTAAGGGGCTGTTCCAATTGCATTGCAAGCTACAGGCGTTTTCTTCATTCCTGAGTCTCCTAGATGGTTGGTGAGCCTTTTTCTTCATCTTTTTGTTTTCCCTTTTTTGTGACGACAAAAATGGAACTTGGAGGATTCTTTTTTGTGCTGTGTGTTAGTGTTGAAGACAAATCCATAATCCTATTTCCCTCCTTTAAAATGGTACAGCAACGATATGGGAAACATTCACCGTGTTGCTTTGCTAAGACTTACAAATTCTACAGGCAAAAGTTGGTCGAGAAAGAGAGTTAGAAATAACTCTGCAGTGCCTGAGGGGAAAGAATGCTGATGTTTCTGGGGAAGCAGCTGAAATTAGAGTAAACTTCCAACTTCTTATTCAACTTTAACTGAAAGCATACATTTTCCTCTTTTTTTTTATTTTTTTGCCTTCTCCTTCTTCTCACTCCATCACTCGTGGTAATCAGCAAATGAGATTAACCTCCATTTTTGGACAGGACTACACTGAGGCATTTCAAGGGAATTCACAAACTAGAATCCTAGAGTTATTCAAGTGGAGATATGCCCATCCTCTTATTGTGAGCCTTACAACAAAAATCTCATGTATAGTTCAACTCTCTATGGTACTTGTCTAAAATTTTATGGATTCTCTACTTGGTTCAGGCTGGTATAGGGTTACTGCTTTTCCAGCAACTTGGAGGGATGAATGCAATTGCATACTACGCCTACTCCATTTTTGTAAAAGCTGGTAAATTGAAGCCTTTGAGTTTGCATTCTGTAGTTAATTATGTATGAAATTGTAGAAATGATAATACAAATGTGTGATAAATGGCAGATTGTCCTCCTAATCTTGGGCAAATATGGATGGGTATTATCCAGGTACAGACAGTTGTAAGCAGTGGACACTATATTCTGCTTTATGCATTTCTCAATGGACTGCTATCTTTTGCAGATTCCAGCTGCAGCTGCATCTGTACTCCTAATAGATAAATGTGGAAGGCGACCACTTCTGATGGTTAGAATGGAACAAAATCTGTTTCAAGATTATGATGTAGTTTATCAATCAATTTGTAGTGAAGTCTTTTCACATGTTTGCAGGGTTCTGTCTTTGGTATGTGCTTAAGTTGTTTTCTTATAGGAATGGCATTTTGCTTGCAGGTCTGTCATCAATTCAGATGTGATACTTTAACAATTCTGCTTCAATGTTGTTGTCATTCTTGTAGATTCCTAATCTCCTAAAGCCTATTTTGTGCAGGACCTCCATGAGGCAAATGATATCACTCCCATTCTGGTGTTCATTGGACTATTGGTAATTAAATTAACTGAATTTAGTTTTCCTTCTTGTTCTGTATAGATTTCTCAAATTTTTCTGTATAGATTTCTCAAATTTTCTTGCTTGATCATTACTTAAATTACATGTTAGCTAGTGTGCGACTATCCTAATGGTCCTTCAACAAGAACAATGTGTTTTCTAAATTTATAGGGTATTATAAATCCTGCGAACGAAGTAACTGGCATGGTTTCCTATTGAATTCTTTTTGCATTGATTTTCAACTTTATCTTAAAAGAAACAAGGAATTAGTCTCCACTGAAAGTTTGGAAAAATGTTGCTTTAAGCTGAGCTTTAACAGATATACTGATTGATCTTTGAACTTGTTGGACTGTTTATGTACTTAAAAATCATTGGTCAGGGTTACAACTTACAGTGTAGCCGTATCAATAGGCATGGGAGGATTACCATGGGTTCTAATTTCTGAGGTACTTGCTCTATCTGGCTAGAATTCTACTCATATTGAGTTGAGAGTAATGTCAAGAAAAAAGAAACTTGCATGACTTGGATTGACATATTTTCATCCCAGATATTTCCTATAAACATCAAGGGGACAGCAGGAAGTCTGGCAACTTTAACCAAATGGTCATGCTCCTGGATCGTTACATATGTTTTCAACTTCTTGATGGAATGGAGCTCAGCAGGTACCTGAAATCCTCCCCATTTCCCACTTCCCCTTGTGCCTCTTGCATGCTCTATTTGAAGCTTAACTGAGATTGTTACGATTAAATTATTTCAGGAACATTTTTTATACTCTTTGGAGTTTGCGGATCAGCTGTTCTGTTCATTGCAAAGGTGGTGCCAGAGACCAAGGGAAGAATGTTGGAAGAACTACAAGCATCAATTATTCACTTGCCACAACAGGAAAACCCTTAATATGCCTTGGGAGAGCAAGTGAAATGGAAACAAAAATTCCTTGGTTACTTTCTTCATTGTTTCTGAATCTTTTAGAAGGTATTCTTGTACCTACAAGATATAGTCAAATGACATTCATGTTATTTATGATGGAAAATAGTTATTGTGGATGTAATTTTTTATTTAATTAAATTATGAGCCAATAATTAATGATATATTTTTTTTATTAGAGTGATGAGAAATTTCGAAAGGTTTCAGTTTTAGAAATAATATTGAAAGATTGTTTGCTTTATTACTTGATTGATTACTCTATTCAAATTAATAAAAATCCTTAGATTGTCATATACCAAAAATTATATGTAAGAAAAAAAAATTTAGAAATTTTTGTTTTTGTTATATTTTATTAAAATACCATATCTGTGAATCTGTAAAAATAAAAATAAAAATGTACCTGTTAACGACCGTTTAAATATTTATTTTATTTTATACTAAAAATTGTATTCCTAATCCATTCATGCAATAGCGTTTATATTCATAGTCACCTCAATAAGTTTATAATGAAAAAAAGTTAAAATTTTTGAAATTAAGTGTTTTATAAATATATTGATTTTGACAAATTAAATTATTAGCTCAAAGTTCATGTAAAAAAATTTTTATACAGAAAAAAAAAACATGACCTGAGTTTTTGAAGATTTTTTTTTTTAAACCAATTGATATTCGAATTTATTAAATTTTGATTAATTTAATTCTATCCAGATAGAACTATAAGAACGGCTCAAATGGGAACTTAACTTAATCGAGAACAGTTCCCACCAGCTGATTCCAAGTTGTTAGTAGTTTTTAAAGATTTTTAATTAAAAAAGGCTTAATACATATCCAGACCCCTGAACTTGTCAGCTTTTGTCACTTTGGCACCTCAACTTACGCTTTTGCCATTTTAACACCTGAACTTACCTAAAATGTAATTTTTAAACCCTTATCATCACATTAGCGAATCAGCAAGTGACACGTAAGAGGTGTTTAACTGACAAAAATCTGCAAGTAGAGGTGTCAAACTGACAAAAAGTGGCAAGTACAAGGGTGATAGATGTATTAGATCATTAGATTAGTGTATTTTAGACAAAAAGTGATAAGTTCAGATGTTAAAATGGTAAAATCATAAGTTGAGGTGACAAAGTGATAAAAGCTGGCAAGTTCAGGGGCCTGTATATGTATTAAGCCTAACAAAAATGATCACGTTTTTCATGAATACGATGTACGTGGTTGGCATTTATTTGTTTATTAAACCATCAGAAAAATAAAGCTCTCTTTTCTCCAACAACACAATAGTTGACTTTTTTGGCCGGCTTCGCGCGCCAAATCATCAGAAGAATCTTCATGTCTGAGAAATATTTCATGTGCTGCCATTTTGTTCGTAAAAAGAAACTTGTTTTTTGTTTTATTTTTTTTAAATTATTAATATTATTTCCATCTGAATAAATAAATTTGGCATGCGTATATAAATGAATTGGAAAATACTACTACTGTTTTTGCATTTTGATGATGGAAGAAGACAAAAGTGAAATGCTGCAGCAACTGTTACTTCAAAGGTCTAATCTTGCTGAAGCGGTGAAGCCTGATAATTCTTTAGTCATTCATTGTGTCTTTTTCAGCTCCATGGTTGCTATCTGCGGTTCCCTTGCTGGTGGCTATGCTGTAAGAATGCTTCAGTTTTTAGTTTCTTATGATTAGGATTCAAATTGGGTTTGTTGCAAAACATGAAAGTGTGCCACTTTTTGAGATTTTATGGTTCCCCTCCTCTTTTTCCGGCGTTGCAGACAGGGTTTTCATCACCTGCTCAGTCTGGGATCATGAGAGACTTGGGTATGTCTGTTGCAGATGTAAGCACTTTTTGTTTTGTTTCTTCTTGTTGCCAAAAGTAAGAATCTTTAATTGGTTTTGTTGAGCGAGCAAGATTCTTTTTTTTTTTTTTTTCAATTGTTAAAATTAAGGTCCAACTTACTGATCTAGCTGAGCTTGTTGCCATTAAAGAAAAAAATTAGGTTATGCAAGTTAGTACTGAGCAGGCCTTTTGCTTGATTGTTTCATTAAATTGAATTATCATGATTTGAAAGCATTTGGGCAAGATTTTATTTTGTTGCTTTATCATCCAGTGTATTTATCAATCTACAGTACTCCGTTTTTGGTTCCGTGATAACAATTGGTGGAGTCCTAGGTGCACTAGTAAATGGAACAATGGCGGATATTATTGGTCGAAGATATGTAAGTTCTTCCATTGCCTTTAAAATATCTCTTGACATCGCATCAAAGTTCTATTGTTGCCAACTGAACTTGCTATTCAACTTAATGCAGACAATGTGGGTGTCTTCATTTTTCTTCATCACTGGGTGGCTTGCGATAGCATTTACACAGGTTTTCCTCTCATCTCATCCCCAAGGAATTACCTTTCATTCTCTACTCAATTTCTCCTCTAGAAAGATGAAAAGTTTTTCTTCAAATTTTATCTCATGCTTCCTTTACAAAGCACTGAGTCAGAAAGTGAAATAGTTATGGAACAATGCTATCAACCAGAGTTAATTCTCATTTCTTGTTTGAAGGTTGCTTGGTTGCTAGATCTTGGAAGACTTCTGATAGGGACAGGAATGGCGATTATTTTATATGTGGTAATTATGCTATCTTTGGGTTAATCACATTAACTTTCTTGTGCAATATTTGTACTCCATGGAACTTAGGACATAATCATTCTCATGATTTGTTATTCACGCTTGCATTCTTCTTGCTGAACAGGTACCAGTGTACATTGCAGAAATAACACCTAAAAGTGTTCGTGGGGGATTTACAGCTGCTATTCAGGTAAAATGGAATGCCACCATGGATTTAATTGAGCCATTACACTCTATCAACTCATTCCTTTTGCACCTGTCCTGTCAAGTTAACAGCTCATGGCAGCTTTGGGGACGTCACTAGCTTACTTCATTGGAACTATCATTTCCTGGCGGGCCTTAGCTCTATTTGGTAATATCTTTTTTCCCTTGAATTCAACTGATTCTCATATCTGAAACTATGAAAACTTACCTTTATTTGGTTTAATTTAAGGGGCTGTTCCAATTGCATTACAAGCTGCAGGCATTTTCTTCATTCCTGAGTCTCCTAGATGGTTGGTGAGTCTTTTTCTTCATCTTTTTGTGACAACAAAAATGGAATTTGGAGGATTCTTTTTTGTGCTGTCTGCAGCATTTTCTTTATCTTACATCATATTTAATGTTAGTGTTGAAGACAAAGCCATACTCCTATTTCCCTCTTTTAAGGTGGTACAGCAATGACAAGGGAAACGTTCATCATGTTGCTTTGCTAAGATGTACAAATTCTACAGGCAAAAGTTGGTCGAGAAAAAGAGTTAGAAGTAGCTCTGCAGCGTCTGAGGGGAAAGAATGTTGATGTTTCTGGAGAAGCAGCTAAAATTAGGGTAAACTTCCAACTTCTAATTCAACTTCAACTGAAAGCACACATTTTCCTTTTTTCCCCTTCTTCTTTTCACTCGTTGTAATCAGAAAATGGGATTAACCTCCATTTTGGACAGGACTACACTGAGGCATTTCAAGGACATTCGCAAACTAGAATTCTAGATTTATTCAAGTCGAAATATGCTCGTCCTCTTATTGTGAGCCTTACAACAAAAATCTCATGTATAGTTCAACTCTCTATGGTACTTGTCTAAAATTTTATGGATTCTCTACTTGGTTCAGGCTGCTATAGGGGTACTGCTTTTCCAGCAATTTGGAGGGATGAATGCAATTGTATATTACGCCAGCTCCATTTTTGCAAAAGCTGGTAAATTGAGGACTTTTAGTTTGCATTCTGCAGTTAGTTATGCATGAAACTGTAGAAATGATAATACAAATATGTGGTAAATGACAGATTTTCCTCCTATTGTTGGGCAAATATGGATGGGTTTTATCCAGGTACAGACAGTTGTAAGCAGTAGATACAATATTCTGCTTTATGCATTTCTCAATGGACTGCTGTGTTTTGCAGATTCCAGCTGCAGCTGCATCTGTATTCCTAATAGATAAATATGGAAGGCGACCACTTCTGATGGTTAGAATGCAACAAAATCTGTTGCAAGATTATGATGTAGTTGATCAATCAATTTGTAGTGAAGCCTTTTTACATGTTTGCAGGGTTCTGCCTTTGGTATATGCTTAAGCTGTTTTCTTATAGGAATGGCATTTTGCTTGCAGGTCTGTCATCAAATTAGATATGAATATATGATACTTTACTAATTCTTCTTCAATGTTTTGTGTCATTCTCATAAAATCGTAATCTCCTAAAGCCTATTTTGAGCAGGACCTCCACAAGGCAAATGAGATCACTCCCATTCTGGTGTGCATTGGACTGGTGGTAATTAAATTAACTGAACCTATTTTCTTATTTGATCATTGCTTAAATTACGAGTTTATGTGTGACTATCCTTATGGTCCAACAACTGCTTTCTAAATTTGTATGGTATTATAAATAAATCATGATGCTTTTAAAACACTGGAGTCCTGCGGCCGAAGTAACTAGCATTGTTGCTGAAAGTTTGGAAAAATGTTGCTTTAAGCTGAGTTTAACAGATACATTGATCTCTCAACTTGTTGGACTGATTCATGTATGTACCTTAAAATCACTTGCCAGGGGTATAGTATAGCCGTAACAATAGGCATTGCAGGATTACCATGGGTTCTAATTTCCGAGGTACTTGCTCTATCTGCTAGAATTCTATTCATATTATGTCAAGGAACAGAAACTTGCATGACTGGGATTGACATATTTTCATCCTAGATATTTCCCATAAACATCAAGGGCACAGCAGGAAGTCTGGCAACTATAGTCAAATGGTCATGCTCTTGGATCGTTACATATGTTTTCAACTTTATGATGGAATGGAGCTCAGCAGGTACCTGAAATCTTCCCCATTTCACACTTCCCCTTGTGTCTCTTGCATGCTCTATTTGATGCTTGTTACAATTAAATTATTTCAGGAACATTTTTTATACTCTTTGGAGTTTGCGGATCAGCTGTTCTGTTCATTGCAAAGGTGGTGCCAGAGACCAAGGGAAGAATGTTGGAAGAACTACAAGCTTCAATTATTCACTTGCCACAACAGGAAAACCCTT
>CATIWO010743529.1:0-11391 GCA_949673435.1 Macaranga tanarius | reverse complement strand
GTTAGGTGCTTGATATCTGCTGGTATAGCAGCAAAGAAAAGACAGTGCCGTGGTCATTGGCGCGACAAGATAAAGATATTAGAATTGATATGTAATGGAAGAACGAATTTGAGTTGTAATTAAGTATTCTTATTTATAATGATGTGATGAAATTGCTAAGTGATACTTTATTGTCATTAAATTCCTAATTAAGTGTATTAATGGATAAGTTTGTGGTGAGAGCGTGACATTAATTGTTATTTTAAATACAATATTTATTAATTAAAATTATAAAATAATAATTTTTATTACTATTTTTTATATTATTAACTTAATTAAGTTAGAAAGTACAAACTTAAAATTTTTTATTTAAAATAATGAATTTTAGTTTTAAACTAGCAGTAAAAGTTTTTAATATTCATGTAAAAATATTTTATTTATATGTATAGTTTTGAATAATATCAATTTAAAATTAAAATAAAATTTATCTTTGCATAATTAATTTTTGTTAACTATTTAATTATGAATTTCAATTTTTAAAAATATTTCATTTGTATTATAATTTTGAATAATGTTAATTTAAAATTAAAATAAAAAGTACATTTCCATAATCAATTTTTTTTAATTATGTAATTATGAATTTTAAATTTTTACAATTTGCAATGTAGAATTTATAATATTTTATAAATTTCTTTTCATACTCTAATTTTTTATGATTTTATAAATATTAAAATATTTTTACTTTTCATTTATATTATTTTAATTTTAATTTTAAAATAACTTATTTATTCAAAAAAAATTGTAAATTATTATTTTTGGTTATTGGATATGGATTTTTTAATATAGGTCAAATTTTTTTTTTTACAAGATTAATTAATTGGTTAAATGTATTGGTGGACATCAAACTTTGCACTTATTTCATTTTGGGTACTAAACTTCAATTGATTTCGTCTCAGTCATTAATCTGAGTTGACAGATGACTTGTACGTTGATGTGGCGAATATTCTTGAAATATTCTAAGTCCTTGCCACATCAGCAATACTCCACCGGTGACCGATTAATGATACTTAAATTAAAGTTTAGTAACCGAAAAGAAACCAATTAAAATTTAGTACCCAAAATACAATTTGTGTAAAGTTGAGTGACCACCAAAATATTTAACCCTAGAGTTTGCCTCTCCAACACCCATATTACAACTTGAGAGGAGCACTGAGTAATTCCTCAACAATTAGAAATCCTTCCAAAATTATTCAAAGGATTGTTAATTTTTTCAGAAAACTCAACAAATTAAACATATGAAACTTCCAATTAATTTATAAGTATGATTATCCAACTCCTCTCCTGTGATAAAGTGTGTTTACATGCAAAGCAATGAATGCACATTCACAAGTGATTAACAACAAAATGCAATTGTATGACATCTTTGTGGTTTCAAAAGTTATCAACTCCTCCCATGATTTATAGCATCTAACATCAAGTGATATGGTGGTATAGTTCATACCAAAAAAGAAAAAGGAACACTGGTAGAAGACAGAAATGGCAACAGACGTGAGAACAGCACAAGCATATGCTAAACGCAGACTATACAGATCTTAAACTCTTAGAAAACAAAAATGCCAAATAAT
Source organism: Macaranga tanarius (assembly GCA_949673435.1). NCBI lineage: Eukaryota > Viridiplantae > Streptophyta > Magnoliopsida > Malpighiales > Euphorbiaceae > Macaranga > Macaranga tanarius. The sequence goes on along the minus strand of CATIWO010743529.1, from coordinate 9,787 downwards.
GCACAAAATCTCCATAAACATACCCCCCACACTGAAGGAGACTCCTTAAAGTTCTGACTCCATTGGAAATCTGCAACAGATGCTGTCAAAGCACCATAATCACTTGCAGCCTTCATCAGTAATTCTGAAAATTGTTTCTGCAAAAATCCAAAGTAGGTAAATGATGAAATCAGAGTAAGTTCGAATCACCAAGGAACAACTTAAGAATTCAGTAACCCTTGAGACCCTGAATACCTTAGAATTAAACAAAGTTCATCAATGGCTGTATTTCAAGTAATTATGTTTTGTCAACAATAACAATGATCTCTGATGGGAAAATTACCATTGACCTTAACTAATAAATGTGCATGTTGGAATTTCTAAATTTACTTCTCTCATCAGCCTTTTCCTGTAAAAGATTTATATTGATAGGAGTCCTACGTACCATTTGATAACTGAACATTTGCTAGAGGCAAATTAATCTAGCACTTAATTGGCAAGTACGACTAAGGTGAATAGAAAATAGTCCAGTCCCAAATCTTCCTATATTTCCTTACAACTCATTTTACTTCGTAACTATGTATTCTGATACAGATGACAGATAACACAATCTTCCATCAAGAAGCAAACTTGGAAATTAGAGAAGGCTACTCTTCTGATTGGAAAATAGTCAATATTCCATAAAAATAGGATATTGTACCTACTTTCTCTTTAGACCACACCAAACTTCACAAAGAGAGTACTGCAAAAACAAGGACACTATATATCCTCAAACTTAAACTCCATCATGTTGCTGACATATACTGTTTCACTTACAAGTTACAACCACTACAGACTAGATCAAAAGACAATAAACATGCAAAGAGCTCCAATGTAATGTAATCTGATGGTCCTGATTTCACTTCAGAAGTAATTGTCTCAATTAATGCAAAAGAAATTACACCTAACCTAAAAAAATTGGACTTTTGAATCCTTATTTAACATCATTACAAGGTCCCATAGCTTTGAATGGAGTAATTCATAGTTCAGTAAGTCAAGGACAAACCTACATAAAATCTAGAGTAATTTTTGTACTTAAGTCTGCTAGACTAAAACAAACCATATAAGATATGAAGCATGACTACTGTTCACAAGAATCAACCATCTTGGCAGGAAGTGTGGACTTCAAAACCCCATCCATCCGTGATAAGAAAATAGACCACTGACTAGATTTTTAGTTCACAATAGGCGACCTCTAAACAGGCAAGCAGTTCATTTCAACCAAAAATATTTATCACTTCAGTGTAAACATTACTACATTCGATGCAAGTCAACATGCATAGATACACATCTTCATTGACAAAACCAGTATGCAAAATCCTACAAAGCTTACTTAAGTGTCATCGGATGAACGGACCTGATATTCTGCTTCAACTGGAATACAATCTAGCGAATATGGTTGTTGAAGACGAGCTATTATCCGGTCCTGCCAAAATTTGCAAGAACAATATTACAGAAAATAACCTGTGAAGGGTATTTCCAAATGCTCAGACAAGTGTCAGCAAAAACAGATTAGCTCCAAAACTAACCAGGTATTTCACTGGAAATACGAAATTAGTTAGACATAAACATGCATGCCTAGTTACTTGAAATAAACGATTCTCTAGGATGGATGAACATATAAGATGAGAAAAATTACCCAATAAACACTTCAGAAAATTTATTTCTAATTTCTTTAGGTCTGGATTGAAAGCATGTGCAAAGGTTTAGCCATTTAGGGCTTGAACTTGAGAAAAATTTCCAGCAGTTGTAAGTTGACAAATTGAAAGTTGCTCTTTAGCAAAGAAAGGAAAACCAATGTGACCTTGATCTCAATTTGCTTGCCATAAAAAATCTCCTAAACACAGGCACCTCAGTGGCCACCCCTTCCCCAAGTGGCCAGAACATCAAACCATAGATGATGACCCAATTTATGTAAAATAAGTGGATTTCATCACAATTGAGTTAATCCTAAAAGGAAAAAATAATTAGATACTTTGAAAATAGGTGAAAAGAAGATTTCAACTGATAGATAGATATATAACTCTTGTCATATACCCACTCATCTTGTAAAATAAATTGCAAAATCAATGAGAATTGAGTAATGTGTTTTGAGTATGCATCAATATGAAACTCTTGTATCATCATGCAAAGGAATTTGTGGTTGCACTGCATATACAATCCAAAATGCAGCTGTCTCAAGGTTTAAAAAGCATTAACTACTGAACTTACCTTATTCTGAATGACATCTTTCAGTATGGTTGTAATCCTAGCCAAAGTCTCAATCTTCTTTTCCATTTCACTGACATGTGTCAAATGCGCCACATTTTTATCATCCTAAAATTTCATAGCATAAGTCAGTTCCATGCATGTGATATAAAATCATACAGAATAGTAAAAGTAATGTATCCTATTACATGGTAATCAAATTTCATTTAATACTCATTCCTCAGTTACATTGATGGTATGGAAAATGAACAAGAATGCTGTACCTTCCGACCTTGAAGTTCAACTTGTAGATCAGCTATTTTCCTTTGTACAGTGGTTAGTTCTCTTAAAACCCTAATCAAGTCATCGCCCTTTTCACCAGTAGTAGAGGATAAGTTTTGCAGTTCTTCCTACACAGAATATCAGTTAAAAAGTTGATGAGCTCGATTAATGATCAATAAAAACAACTAACAAAGCTGTGTAAATTATTGCGATTCTTAAAAGAAACTTTAACATTTTATAGTGCACATGTGATTCACAAAAGTTCAAATCATTTGTGCTAATTAACATATTAAAGTCAGGACCTTGACTACTAGTAAAATCTCTAATAGACATTCCTTACAGTGCAAAAGCATACGAATCAAAACTCACAAATTGAACAAAAAATATACAATTAGAACCAAATACTAAATGCATTTACTTAAAGTTCTTTCCTCCACAGCATTGACCAACAACTCAACCAAAATCTCCATGTTGCCACTTTCTTTCGCTTATTAAGTTTCTACACTTAGAGCCCAGCTCATAATCACAAATGGATTACAACATCAAGAATAAGAAGGAAAACAATTTAAAAAGGATGCATATATAGCTTGTTAGCATGCATATAACTCCTAATAAAATATATATAATATGTAATGGAGAAGAGATGTCCACGGTGACTTCTCGTTCAAAAGATCATGAATTAAATACACATATGATTTCTATCATATCCTACTTGCTTGATCAAAGAATATCTAACTGTTTTTCTTTACCAGTACTTACAAGTTACAAGCATAAATGGATCTCAAGAGGCAGCCCTGCTCATTCACTTAGCTTTCTAGTTTGTAAATGGTAGCCATTGACTCATTCCTGATCTGTACAATCTTATTTTATGCTTGCAATTCTGATGAAAAACCCACTTCTTTGCCAAAATTTCCTGGCCATACTGATATTTGGTGATTTGGATATCGGCAATAACAGCTATAACTCGACAAGGGTCAAGGCTAATTGTCTTCTCAATGATCAGGACTATACAGGTCAATTCCTAAAAGGAAGGTTTCCTAATTGAAGACCAATTCCTCACATGCTGGCCACAACTCTTGGAATCAAAGAAACTGTTCCTAAATGCCTGGATTTTAAACTTTCTAATAATAATCTTATTACTGGTGTTAATTTCACATAAGCTGTTTCAAGATAAGATGATTCGACTAGTATTTTTTCTCAAGCTATCGTAGGTTCAAAGCATATAGAGTTCTTCAAGGATTAGATAGAGAGGCTAAAGGGAATTGTTGGGAAACAAAAAGGCTATGAAGATAACTAATGGAACATTATTGATTCTTTAATTTTTATGACATTCCTGCTAGAAGGTCGCACTTCAGTATAAGTGGGTAACAAAATACTCAATTGAATAAGCTCCAAAACCTTGCTAAGGTGATTAAGAATTAACATATAATCAATCACCCATCAATCATTTCTCTCGAAAATATTTCTTTAAGATCTCATATGTATGTAAAATCTTCGGAATTGTATGGTCTTGGTTGCCATTCGATGATTGTAAGTGGGATCACATGAACAGGGTCCTAGTACAAATGAGGGTGAGTCCTTGGAATCCATCTCAAAGACATAGCTTGGAGAATCAGAATAGAGATCCTCAAGCTTTCAATCAAAAAATGGTGAAGCTATTCACTTAGATGCAGGCAACTTTTCCACAGAGCAAAACTTTCTACAATGATTTTTGTATGGTCCTGTAATTGACATGATTATTTATCCTAGAAAATACTGTTAAGTTTTAATGCACTCAGACTTCAGTATACACAACTTTTATCCAATGATGTCTCTGGTAGAAAAGTTGATAAATGCATACTACTCTTGCCTCGCATGTTATGAACAGAAAATAACAAGTAAGACTCGAAATAAGCTCATATCAGTTATTTATAGAATTGCTATAAATAACAAGAACTTGAAGAAATGAAATGAATTTTTGCTTATAAATTGAAAATCTTCCTTGAAAAAATTTCAAGAATTTTCCCATGAAAAAAAATTGGAATTAACAATCAAAAAAGAAGAAGGACCTGAGAAGGAGGAGGAGCAACAGAGAATCCAAGATCGGCAGCGATTGAGAGAGCATCGGACATCCCTCCAATGCGTCTGATAGGCTTTTTCCCCACCCAAGTTGTGTCGCTGTTGCCTCCCATCATCGACATTTCGTTGATTGATTGATTTTACACTCTTCTTCTTCTTCTTCTGTATAATACAAGTCTGAGATCAATCATCAAAAATTAAAAACGAGTTAATCACTAAGTTGCTGCCGACGGCAATTTGAATTTATTTTTAAATAAATTGATTCTACCTCACACTGCACGGACAATGCACGCCGGCAAAACAAGTGTGTGCCGTCGTGAGAAGGCGCCGCTATTTGAGCGGTAGGTGTAATCAAACGGAAGCAATTTGATTCACAGTTTTTTTTTTTTTTAAATGAATTTGATTTTTTAGTGCGTGTGATTCCAGTGAAAAAGATGGACTAATTTTGAATTTTTTTGGGTCTTTACATAACTGCCCAAAAAAATACTCTCTATTGACAAAAATAACCCACATTTTCATAAATTACACGCGTACACTCAAAAATTGGCGATATTTTCACGTGTATCCTTTTTTGATGAACAACACAAAATCCACCTTTCCTCTCCTAAATATTATTTTATTTGAGCTACTAAATAACACCTTCTCCTTCACCAATCAAACAAATCTACACTTTTTTTTTTTTCTCATAAAAAGAGGCAAAAACCGTAAGCAAGAGCCAATAGAGAGGAACAACTTCATCAAATTTTATTTATGAATCGCCAGATACTATTTCTGTTTTTCAATTTTAATTTTGGTTGAAATAGATTAGGGTTAGGTAATATTGTTTTTTGAATTGTATGGGCATGATTTTTCTTTTTTAATTTTAAAAAATTGAAGGCATGAAGGGTCGATCGTACCATCTGCAGAGCCATGAATGGGTTGATTGAAAATTTGATTTTTAGGATGGCAACTGATTAGTGGCGATTTAGTTACTGCATTTTATATTGTAGTTTTTTTTGTTATTCTTATGTTTATTTTTGTTTTTATGTATTTATATGAAAAAAAGTTGTAATCATTTATCCTCCATTTATTTGGATGCACATTTATTTATTTATTTATTTTTTGTTAATCTGAATGGATATATATTATGTGATGGATATTGTATATTATGTGTAGATGTCTTGACAAAATTGCATAACTGTGTATAAATAAGAATTAATTAAATAATTAAAAATAATAAAATACGAAACATAAATGAAGGCTAATCATAAAATTGGGTGGGCATAATAAAAGTCCATATCCAGTTTCTGAATTTAGTATCTGAAAACAGATGTTGGACCTTCTATGGAATCCAGTTGCTGTTAAAGAGTTTCAGGTTTTACCTGAGTGGCGGCTCCTATCTTCGATCTAAGCCTTTTGTACTGTGACTATATTTTTGAGTGGGCTTTCAAGCCCGTACAGTGCTGTGTTTACCAATATTTGGGCGTACATAGAACCTCACTGCTAACATTTATATAGTCAAAATAGTACTTTATTATTTTTATTGATATTTAATAAAAACAGAGTTAAAATGAAATTAATTAAAACTTTTTAATTTTATAATTTTTAAGTAAAATAAAAATACTGCATGCAATTATTTTTTAAATAAAAAAAATATTAATGTTAAAAATATAAAAATGGGGGAAATTTTTTGAAGAAAAAAATTAATTAAAATTATATGTTTATCAAAATTGTAATATTTAATGGTTGCATAAACAAAATAGTAGTTTTATTATTTTTAAAAATTATATTAAAATTTAATAAGAAATAATGAATAAATTCCTTATTAAATTAAAGTTAATTATGATCATAATTGTTTTAGAAAATATAATATAAAATTATTTTTCAAGTAAAAAAAATATTTTAGCATTGTAAAATATTGAAAAGGTGTTGTATAATTGCTTAAATAAAAAATTTACCAAGATTGTAATAAATTATAACTCTATTAAGTTTGTAATATTGGAATGCAATATAGACATACTTTTATTATTTTAAAAAATTTTATATATTAAATTTTAATAAGAAAATAATTAAAAGTAAATTAATTTAATTTTTATTTGTCTAGTACTTAATTATAATTATAATTTAAAATAGTGTATAAATTTCTCTTTGTGGTGTTATTTATATTATATAGATAAAATAATACTTTTACTATTTTTAAGTGTTTTATTTAAGTTTGTTAAGAAAATAATTAAAATTAAATTAATTAATTTTTTTACTATCTCATTATTAACTAAAACAAAAAATATTTTTAAACAAAAAGACTTTAAATATATATTTTTTTAAAAAATAAGATTTTAATCAAGAAGCTTATTAATTTTTTTAAAAATATTAATATTAAAAAAATATTAAAGAGAAGTTAACGCTAATAATTTATTGATTAATAATTGTTAGTATATATTAATGTGGCATATATTGATTAATAATTTATTTTACTAAACAAGAACATTATTATTTAAAGTTAATGCTATATTAATATTTTATTATAAAATAATATGATAATATTAATTAATAAGATATTATAATGTTAGAAAATAAAGTTATAAACTTATAAATATAAAGAAATTGTAGTCTTTGTGAAAAAATGGGGAGAAGTACTGAGTACATATAAGTATTTTGTGGTTTAAGTGTTTTAGCATTTTGGGTCTATGATTTTTTTTTTTTGTGACATTTTCAGTACATGTGATTTCATATTTATAGTATTTAAGTAATAAAATTTGTTCTAACTCATGATTTCTCTCTCCTTAAGCATCCAAAATTTAAAATTTTAATATAATTTAATATATGATGAAAAAATAACTCCATCCATGATAATTTTAAGTAGTGATAATAACATAAATAAAAAAATAAAATTATTTTTTTCATATTTTTATTTTTAAAAAAATTCTGAATACTATAGACAACGTTATTATTGCTAAATTCATGTTAAAATTATGAGATGTTGATTAAAATTAAAAATAAAATTTTTTGGATGCTAGAAAAGGGAGAAATCATGAGTTATAATAAAGTTTTGTCACTAAAAAATATTTAACTACATAGTACTTAAGGGAGGAGCCGTGACTCAAACTCGAGACCCTCTACATTGCCAGTGAAAGTATGATCGGTGATAAGGTAAGGTAATTTCAAAAGAAGTGATTAGATTCCAAATCTCAATTTTTTTAAAAGTATCTAAAGATATAGAAAATATTTTTATTAATTTACTTGTATCGTATATTTGTTTTTTCCAATTTATTGTATTACCAAAAAGTTATTATTTATTTAATATTCCAATATAAAATTCAAACCTCAAAACTTGATTCAATTTTTATTGAATTTATTTTTTGAAATTCCAACTTAACTCGATTGTATAATTAATTTTAGTATTTGAATTCAATTTGGCTCAATTCAATTAATTATATAAACTTATAAATTTTTTAAAAATGTATATTTTGAAAATTTTTAATAGAATTGGATTAATAAAAGTTAGTGGATTGTTGGGACTTGGGAGAATAAAAAATCACAGTAGATAATCATACAGGAGATGATGCTGTACTAAAGGAGATGATGGTCTAGTAGAAGAGATAATGCTCTTATAGGAGAAGCATTTATGTTGTTGGATGCCTTAAAAGCATAGCAAGATGAGCAGAAAAGGGACCAACATCAACAAACATCAAAATAATTTCAATTTCAAGTTTCTCAGTGAATTTTCTTTTTAGCTTTTACTTTCAGCTGCTTTAGGTTTTTTCTTTAATCAAATATTTTATTTCAATACAAGTTTGATTCTTCAAATTTTATTTCGCTTTGATTGATTCAATATTTTCTTTCAGCATTCGTAAGATAATTAACTGTTGCTATAATATCATCTAAGTTACTAATACCCAGCAAATTGAAATCATGCAAATCACTTGTTAAGAAGTAATAATACTCAGTTATCAATTGATTGGTGAACCTACACATCTTCCACCCTCACAAATTACAATTTTAAAGCCTAGAGGTAAACAATAATAATGGACATAAAAATAATTTATAAATTAGTTTTATTAAAAAATTCCCTAAAATTAGCAACGGATAACTAATTCAATGATATATACGTTGTAAAATTTAGCTATGGATGCACGTTCTAGTCGCTAAATATAGCGACAACTTTGGTGATGATTTTTATTTTTTATTTATCACATATTAGTGATGGATTTCTTTTAACATGTGACAAAAACTTTAATAATGATATTGTAGTTGTTGCTAACTTTATCTATCACTAAATTTTGCTATAGCTCATACGATATGTCTTTCAGTTTTTAACAACCAAATGAAAATTGCCTCCATTTTTATGCAAACTTGCTCCAGTGGATTCGATCAATATGAACCCAAACCTATGCTTTTGAGAAAAATTCAAATCAATTACAAAAATAGACGGAAGGAACCTTCATCTTTTGTATAGTTAGTTCAAACATTAAAAGCTCTATTAAAACTTAAAGTTTATAAAAGGAAGATGCCACAATCTATAATTTGAAGATAGATTGATAAGTTATAAAGGTTGTTCACCACAAACAAAAAATTTAATAAGAACACATAATTAATCATATAATTAAAGCTAATCCTCTCTAATTTTTATTCATTATCCAAAGCTTCCTTGAGTTATAGAAAATAAAGCATTTATATAGAATTAACAAACCTTCAATTAAACCTAATAACAATACTACTTAAATTCAAATTTGAAGATATAGCAGCTAGTAATATATTTTGACACTGATAACGGTCGAATGAACTTAAGATCAAAACATAAAAATTGTAGCCTAAAATGTTATCTTTAAGCAGCACATTACTGATTAGATGATTGGCATCGTGGCCTTGCCTAATCTATCTCGAATCAGAATCATCATTCTAAATAAAAATTATATTTTTACCTTTTAGCTTTCTGTAAAATTTTAAATCACCTTAATCTAAATTTCTATAGATTAGTTATGCCTAAAATACAAAAGTATACGTAGAGGGACCTAGGATAATATTAATTTTTATTGTCATACTGCAGTTGCTAATTTTTCACTTTTTTTTTTTTTTGTTTGTTTTTGTTTTGGTAGTGAAGCTCCAACACCGTGTTCAATAACTACTTCAAAATAACCTGTTATAATATACCAAACAGAAAAAACTAAAAATACTTTTTTGCCATCTGATGAGAGGCAAAAAAAATTAAGAGACATATCCGTAATTTGTACTGAGCATGTTGCTATCATTTCAAAATAAAGTT
>CATIWO010743321.1:0-18676 GCA_949673435.1 Macaranga tanarius | reverse complement strand
GTACTTTGTATATCTCACTAATATTATTGCTTATATACAATTCTTAATTTATCAATTAAAAAAGCAAGAATAATATTTATTGACAAAACTACATATTCTTGCATTTCATTTATTATATGACAATAACTACTTACCTCAAGTGCTTCAACTCCTTCAAAAATAAAGCTATCCTAGTGAGTAGTTTCTCCAATATCCTTATCAAAGCCTACACATAATTCATACATCAATTCATGTAGCAACCATGACACTTGCACTTAATTCCACAAAATGCAACGAAGTGCAACCCTATACCCTAGGTTTAAAGCATCCAAATAATTCACACATAAGTCTAAAAATTATGAAAATATTACTAAAGCTAGACCTATGAGTCTACTTCAAATTTCAATTAGAATTACTTAATTTGGATGTGTGTGAAATTAATTATGGATTTTTAAGTAAAATCGGTTAAAAAAGGAAAACAAAGTTGACAGCTTAAGTACTAAAATGTTCAGCTATTTTAGTCAGTCTTAACAGTACAATTTAGCCCTATCACAAAAACTAAAGTTGTAGAGGACTCTCTAAGGTTTCCAAACATTAAACTATACTCAAATCATATATCTACAACTCAAGTTATGGCCAAAATACTATGACTAATGCATGCTGAAAATAGAACACGAATTTTGTAATATAAAAACCTAACTTCAAATAACCACTATAAATATAAGGCTTACTAAAAATGATACTTTAAACACTTTTAGATCTTCTTAAGCTTCCAAAATAAATGCTTAGAAATCTCCCAAAGCTATCAAACCCTCTCTTCTCTTCTCTTCTCTTCTTCTTCCTCTCTAATGAATTCTCTATAATCCTTCTACACAACTACACACACACAAACACACAATAAAATATATACTAAACAACTCCACTAATCACCAATTACCAAATGCCCCTCTAAAAAGTCTCCCCCTAATTATTACTAATTAGATAATATCTTAATAAAATAATAATAATAATAATAATAATAATAATCAACAATTATCTCAAATAAAATAAATAATAATTATTAACCAAAAATCTCTACACTACTCTTTAATAAAATAATACATATACTCAAATACCTCTTTACCCCTTAATGAACTTGGAGGATTACCAAATAATCCCTAACTTTCTATTTAGACAATTAACTCCAAAACTTTTTTTACAATTCAGTCCCTCTCTAATATACATAATTATTTCTAAACTTAAATTAAGTCCACTACTCTTCTATATATTAAATAAAATACTTACATCAGGACTACGTATTTAAAAAGGTGGGTGTTACAAGAAGAGAATCTCTTACCTTCTTCATTTGAGAAAATAAGGAAGAAAGCATTATACTCGTCTTTGAGATCTGTTGGCATTGGTCATATTTCCATTAGTGCCTTTCCTCTTGTGTTAGACCTTCGGCTATTGCTAGAGATGCTGTTTGAACCCATTAGGTAGCAAAAAAATAATTGCAGAGAGCAAAGTTGCAGAGAATTTAATTAAGAGAAAGGTGTAGAGAATGTAGAAGTTCTGAGAATTAAAACACTCCTCTATCTATAAATAAAAGAATTAAATTAGAGGTTTACAAGGACTACATAACTTCATCTCCTAATCCTATGTGAAAAGATAAATTTTATTAAAATAAAAACTCACTATCCTAATAGAAAAAGGATACATAAATTAAAATCCTAAAACATTTAAAATAATAAATAAATAAAATAAAAAAAATTGGAAAATAACAATTAAATTTGAAAAATTTTATTTTCCTCCCACACACTTAAATTTCGCAATGTCCACAGTGCAAGTAAAGTAAAAAAAATTTCGAGTATGTTCACGATCAGCCCGCATGCCCATGCACATCGGCGTGCCTGCCTAGCAACTGGCACAGCCAGCGCTCGCACGCCCAAGCGCATAGGCGTGCTTGAGTCTCGCCTGGCGTAGCAAGTGATGGCACGCCCATGCGCACGGGCTTGCATGCCTTGGCTCGAAACAAGGCAGTTTGACACGCCCAAGCGCATGGACGTGTCATATACCTCCAAAACACTAAAAAAATGCAAAATTAAAGTGGGAACTCATAAGAATAGGAACAAAAACACATTAATCATTAGAAAATAAACTACATTACATAATTTCACTATTAACCAAATCACAAAAACATACATCAAATTCAAACAAAAATAAAATACAACATAAAGACATAACACAAGACATTTGACTACTCTTCCTCAATGCTTCAATTTCTATGTCCCGGATCTTGTGGAGGGTAGGGTGGTGGAAGGAAATTTTACAAACAGAAATATGCCATCAAGTTATGATTTAGAACATTAATGTCTTAGTGCATATGAGATATATCATTGCTCATACCATGAGCTAAAGAAGTGAGCTCACCAACATTGGCATCAATTACTCCCACTTGCAACTCTAGGTCATCCATTCATCGCATCACATCATGAATGTATTCGCTCTCCTCCTCTTCTTCCATTTCTTGTGGAGGTGGAGCATGAACAAGATTGAAGATGTTGGGACCCTCCCTTGTAACCATGCCTATTGCTTCCATCATCGAAAGATCAATCAATGAAGGTCCCTTGAGCTTTTGGAATGATAAGTTGTCAACATCGAACCCCATATAACGAGAAATGTTGGTGATCGACCTACCAACCTTTATCACTCCGGATGACTTATTGGCTACATCCTTCAATTTAAGAGCTAATATATGACAAATATCCAATTGTATGTTATTACACATGTAATACAAAATAGAGAGCTCGGTTGTAGTCACCACCGAATCACCATCTTTCCTTGGGAATAACGCATGAGCCATCAACCTATGAAGGTACTTAAGACCTGGAGATTAAATTCGGGATTCCTTAGCCGCTCGGGCTTCATAAGAGGTCTCCCTTTTACCGGTTATCTCCCTCCAAAATTCATCCCTATCGATTTAAACCATGGCATTTTAATTGGGTGGGAAATTATATACATCATTCAATTCAAACATACCCATAGTATGTTCCCTATTTCCCAACAGGAATGACATCAACAAGGAGTTTTCATCAAAATGAAAGGAGGACAAGAATTCACAAGTGATTTGAACATAGGTAGGGTATTGTAACAAAACAAAAGCTTCCCACCCCATCCTAGAGACATATAAATTTACTTCCTTAAACAAACCCACCTCTCTCAAGGCTTGAGCACTCATATGTCCATTAGGAATAAATTTCCTAGAAAGTAATTCTTCATATTTCTTTTATTGCCCCTCATGCCTAAATTCAATTTGAGGAGGAAAGGGTCTTACCATTAAGTCTTAATTATCTCTACCCGGATTAGATGAGCTTCCTCTTCTTGCCCTCTTAGACCTTGGCTTCACCTTCTTGGTAGCATAAGTTTTCTTCCTTAGCTTTCTCCATTGATGAAGATGAAGTTGAGTAACTTTACTTGAGAGAAGATTTTTGCTAGAGAGAGGGAAGTTGAGTAGAGAATGAAGAAGTAGAGATGTGTGGGAAGAGAAAAGAAGATAGTGGTTTATATAGAAGGATGTGAGGATTAAAAATTAATAAGGGCAACATTTATGCCCCTAATGTTTATACAGAGGAGCACATATGCCCTTTATGTTTTTCTTGGACCCTTTAAGCATAGAATTATGTTTTACCTAAGATTTTGGCCCCTCACTTGATGGCAGATTATTTAAAATTGACAGTTGTTAAGTGATGTGGCAATTATGCTAAGGAATTAGGCTCCACAGCCTTACATTGATTGCCACATCATCTAAAGAATTAAAAAAACAATCATTTGTCAATTACAAAGACCACCAATTTTGCTTCTTCCAACAACCCCATTGCCACCTCTCCTAGCAACTGTCGGCGCTACTTCTCCCTTCCTATAGACCATCCCTGCCTCTTCTCTTTGCTCGACATGCTGGTAAAACTATCACCATGGATGATGTTATACTTTGTGGTAAGTTTTCTTAAGTCATTTCAGTTTGCACTGAGCCATCATTATAAATGAGTAATACTGCATGATATTGTTGAGTTTTTTTTTTCAATTAATCACACCATCATAAGGTTTTACCATGTTATGTGATCTATTTTCTTGTGTGATTACTATATGACCAATGGAGGATATTTAGAGAAAAATTGCCTCTCCAAGCGAAACCATTTTCACAGTTTCACTTTCTTTCTGTCTGTATCCCTTTGTTTTCATTGAAGATATTTGGAATAAGTGTGGAGAGAGGCCAAATCATTTTCTTGCCATTTCTTTAGCATTTGTAAAAACACTTTACTTTGCTTCCCTTGAATGTGTTTATGCCTCTTCTTTGGTTGCAACTCTCAGAAATGAACATGTAGATGCCTCTTTGAGGTCCTTCTCTAAGCAAAAGAACCCCAATCTCAGAGAAAAAGGAAGAAACTGTCCAAAAAAGAAGACAAAGCTCCTAGTAGTGCAGTACATATTCATGATCTTTCACAGTAGAATGACATCCCAATTTTGATAAAAGTGTGCCTTGTCTCATGCTAGTTGTCAAATGAAAAGGCACATAACTGTATCTAGACTTGATGGTATTAAACTTGAAGTAATTAATTAACACTTTCCATTAGTCTTCTCTATGGTCAAGAGCCTTATTGGATCTCTGCTTTAGAACATCAGCTTGCAAAAGACTCAAATGTAAACCTCTACTGCAGTAGCTTTCCTAGCAGGCCAAGTCATTTTGCTTTTAGTCTTCGTTTTTATTTTGCAGCATTGAGTTAAGCTATAATGGATCTTCTGGCCCATGGCCACTGCCACCATAATTATAACACCCACCATTACCACTGCCGCTGCTTCCATTATTCCTCCGGCTATTCCAAGAACCACCGAAAAGTGAGATGGTGAATTCAACCAAATCATTCTTAGCAAGAGAAAGATAATCGCCATCTGATCTGATAGCAGTATGATGAACAAACAGATCATCACCACCGTCATCTGATTTGATAAAACTAAATCCTTTCCTATCGTTAAAGCTAACCACTTTACCAGTAGCTCTCACTATTGCTATTATATGCTAGTCCGTCGTTGATTGAGCCATTGGATTTTGATTAAAATTCAATAGAGAAGAGTGGACTAAGGTATGGGCATTTGACAAATGATGATTTCATTGTTGATGAAGAATTAAATCGCAGTTAATAAAGAACTAGAGGAAGATGAGAGAGTACCCTCGAAAGAATCGATGCTGCTTCACTAGCACAAGAATCTCTTTGCAACGATCATATAAGAAGTAGTGATAGTGGAGAGAGGAGTGGATTGGGCTAAGTTAATCGGCAATTGAAGAGGAATGAATCGAAGAGGAAGACAAAACAAATAAGGACAGCCACATCATCATTATATAATCGGTGTTAACACCGTTTGCCTGAGATGTTCAATGAGGGCCGAAATCACATGTAAACTTAATTTTGTGCTTAAGTAGTCCAAGAAAAATGTAAAGGGCATATATGCTCTTGAGTATAAACATTAAAGGTGAAAATGCACCTTTGCCCGATTAATAAACATGAGGAATTAAAGAATTAGGAAAAGAAAAAGTAGTCAAAGTGTGGAGATTTTAATGTATTGAAGATTATGAGTGTTTGGAAATGGAGAAAATTGAAGAACCCTAGGATTTGGGAAGTAGGGGATGTTGGGAAGAAGAAAGGTGTATGGGAATTTGAAAGATTTTGAAGTTGGGCACATTTTTACACACTTTCTGTCTTTTAGTGAGCAAAAATTCGACAGGTCACATGCCCATGCACATGGGCCTATACCTGTGTTTTCCATTTGAGCATTGGCAAGCACGGGCATGTGCTTGGGCGTGTCTTCCTGTGCTCCAGCTGCACGACCATGCACATGGTCGTGCCTAGTTAGCTCATTTTTGCCCTAGTTTGGCATGCCCATGCATATGGGCATGCCAAACCTCAAAATTTCTGTTATATGCTTGTAAATTAAAGTACATAACTACGCAACAAAGTGTGCAACCTCCTTATTTGTTCAAGACACGAAAAACTCTAGGATTAAACACACATCATATAATCATAAGCACTTAATTCCCACATAAATATACACTTACAAAACATCTTTAAGCACTCCTCCACTCCTTCAAATCCTTGTCTTGCTAAAGCTTTTACTCTCAACTTCCTACAAAATAAATACACAGAAAACTCAAAACTCAAAACATACAACTAGAATTAAAATAAAGAAAATAGAATAAAAGAAAAATAAAAGCTTGGTTGAGCTCCCAAGAAGCGCTCTTTTAGGTCTGAGCTTAGACCGTTATACTTTCAGAGCGTTGAATCAGCCAAAAAGGCTATTTAGCAAAAGTTCTCCTATATGCCTCCATGGTAGATTTTCAGTCTTTGCCCATTAACCTTGAACTTGTCTCCTCAAGTGTTACAAACTTCCACAGCTCCATAGGGGTAGACATGGCTCACAACAAATGGTCTTGACCACCTACTCTTAAGCTTCCCTAGAAACAATCTGAGTCTGGAGTTGAATAACAACACTTTATCTCCTTCTTGAAAATTCTTTATCTTTACCTTCTCATCATGCCATTTCTTTGTACTTTCCTTGTAAATTTTAGAGTTTTCATATGCCAACTCTCTTATCTCCTCCAATTCACTCAATTGTAAAAGTCTCTTTTCAGCTGCTTTCTTACAATTATAATTCAAAGCCTTGATTGCCCAGTAAGCCTTATGTTCAATTTCAACAAAAATATGACATGCTTTTCCATACACCAACCTATATGGAGACATTCTAATAGGTGTTTTATAAGCAGTTCGATATGCCCATAAATCATCATCCAACTTTCTTGCCCATTCTTTTCTCAACTTGTTCACTGTTCTTTTAAGAATTCTCTTCAATTCTCTGTTGCTTACTTCTACTTGTCCACTTTTTTGGGAATGGTATGGAGTAGCTATCTTGTGTTTAACTCTATAGCGAGCTAATAATGCCTCCATGTTTCTGTCACAGAAATGTGTTCCACCATCACTTATGATCACTCTAGGCATTCCAAATCTAGTAAAGAGTTTGCTCAGGAATTTGTAAACTACTTTTGCATCATTTACTGCACAAGCTTTAGCATCCACCCATTTAGACATATAGTCTATACAGACAAGTATATACTTATTTCCATCTGAAGCAGGAAATAGCCCCATGAAATCTATGCCTCATACGTCAAATATTTCTATCTCAAGAATCCCTGATTGAAGTATTTCATCCTTCTTTAAAATGTTGCCACTCCTTTGACATGTGTCACAACTGAGTACACATTTTCTAGCATCATAAAAGAGAGTAGGCCAATAGAACCCTGCTTCAAGAACTTTTACAGCAGTTCTCTATGGACCAAAATGACCACTGCTGATCATTTCGTGACAATGCTGCAAAATTGAACTAGTTTCTTCATCTCCTACACATCTTCTTATCAACCCATCATTGTATAGCTTCCAAAGATAGGGATCATCCCACAGGTAATACTTGTAATCATGAATGAGCTTCTTCCTTTGTTGACTATTGAATTCTTCCAAAAACTTCCTATTTAATACAAAGTTAGCTATATCTGCAAACCATGGTGCCTGTAAACTTTGAATTGCTAACAACATCTCATCCAGAAATAACTCCTGGATAGGTTCTTCCTCCTCATAGTCTTCTTACTCAAGCTCCAATCTTGAGAGATGATTAGCTACTATATTCTCTGATCCCTTCTTATCTTTAATTTTAAAGTTGAACTCTTATAAAAGCAGCACCCATCTTATGAGCCTTAGCTTTGAATCCTTTTTGTTCAAGAGGTACTTCAATGCTACATGATCTGTATACACAACAACTTTAGAACCAAGTAAGTAAGAATAAAATTTATCAAAAGTAAAAATTACTGCTAGCATCTCCTTCTCAGTTATGGCATAGTTAAGTTGTGCATCATTCAAGGTTTGACTTGCATAATAGATGACATGAAGTTTATTCTCCTTCCTTTGGCCAAGTATAGCTCCTATTGCATTGTCACTTGCATCGGACATTAGTTCGAATGGAAGATTCTAATCTAGTGAGATAACCATAGGAGCTGATATCAATGCTTCTTTCAACCTATCAAAAGCCAATTTACAATCATTAGTAAATTCAATAGGAGAATCTTTCTCAAGTAATTTGCAAAGAAGTTTAGAGATTTTTAAAAAATCCTGGATAAACCGCTGGTAAAATCCTGCATGGCCTAGGAAACTTCGAATTCCTTTGACATTTGTTGGGTATTAAAGCTTTTTGATGGTCTCCACTTTTGCTTTGTCCACTTCAATACCTTATGCTAAAATTTTATGCCCAAGGACAATTCCTTTCTCCACCATAAAGCGACACTTCTCCCAATTTAGCACTAAATTTATCTCCTCACACCGTGTAAAAACTTGGTCCAAGTTTTCCAAACATCTTTCAAATGAACTTCCATAGACTGAGAAGTCATCCACGAACACATCCATAATTTCTTCTACTAAGTCTGAGAATATAACCATCATGCATCTTTGAAAGGTTGTCAGAGCATTACACAATCCAAATGGCATTCTTCTATAAACAAATGTGCCATAGGGATATGTGAATGTCATTTTCTCTTGATCTTCTGGAGCGATTGCTATCTGATTGTAGCCCGAATAGCCATCTAAGAAACAGTAGAAGGCATGTCCTACTATCCTCTCCAACATCTGATCAATGAATGGTAGTGGAAAGTGATCCTTTCTAGTAGTTGAATTTAACTTTCTGTAGTCAATGCACACTCTCCATCTAGTCACTACTCTTGTAGAGATCTGCTCACCCTCTTTATTTTCCACCACAGTCATTTCTCCTTTCTTTGGGACACACTGGATAGGGCTTACCCATGAACTGTCTAAGATTGGATAAATAATCCCAGCATCCCAGCATCTTGTAGCTTGACTACCTCTTTCTTCACCACCTCTTGCATGTTTGAGTTTAGCCTCCTTTGCCTTTCAATGGTTGACTTGTATCCATCTTCCATTAGAATTTTGTGCATGCAATAAGATGGACTTATCCCTCTTATATCTAAAATTTTCCAACCAATTGCTTTTATTTTCCTCTTAAGCATCCTTACAAGCAAGTCTTCTTGGTTTTGGGTGAGTTTTGAGGATATGATCATAGGTAAAGTCCGGTTCTCTCCAAGAAAAGTGTACCTCAAATGTTGAGGTAGAGGTTTCAACTCTACATTTGGTGGTTTTATGCTTGATGGTGGTGTGGGTTCAGTGTTTGGTAATTATATTTACGAAAAAATGAGTTTGGTGTTTAAGGCGATCTTCATCTTAGGAGGTTTATACCTACATAGACTTCTCAATATATTCCAATTCATCATAATTTGCCAACCTCCTTTAGTGAACTTCAATCACACATTCATCCAAAACATCAACTCTAAAGCATAAATCACTTTCAGAAGAATCTTTCATACCTTGATATATGTTAAACTTATAACTTTCCTCACCTATTCTTAGAGTCAAAGTTCCATCATAAACATCTATAATAGCCTTAGTAGTATAGAGGAACGGCATACCAAGGATCAATGGAACATCTTCATCTTCCTCAAAGTCTAGGACAATAAAGTCCACTGAAAAAATAAACTTTCTAGCCCTTACTAGCACATCTTCCACTATTCCTTCTAGTTCCTTTACCGTTTTATCTGCCAATTGTAGACGAATATTTATTGGTCTTGCTTCTTCAAGTCCTAATTTCCTATAAATAGACAAAAGCATAAGATTAATAGAAGCACCTAAGTCACACAATGATTTTTAAAATGATAAATTCCCAACAGAACATGGTTAAGACTCCCCGGTTGCTTCCTTTTTAAAGGAAGTTTGTTTGAGATGATGTCACTACACTCCTTTGTAAGTGTGACTGTCTTAAACTCCTGCAACTTCTTTTTATTGAAAATCAGCTCATTCAAGAACTTTGCATACTTTGGCATCTGAACTAGACATTCCACCAAAGGTATGTTGATGGGGAGTGTCTTAAATCTTTCCAAAAATTTTGAAAATTGCTAATCATGCTCCTTTTTCTTCAACCTTTGTAGATATGGTACTGGAGGTTCATAAGGCTGAATTGGTGATGGTGGCTTTAGCTTGGCTTTATTCTCCTCTTTTACTTCTGGCTCTTTTGGTGTTTCAACCCTTTCATCACTCTATTCTTTCTCTTCTTCATTTTTCCTTTCTTCATACTCTACTATTGCCTTAGGGGTTTGGATTTTTGTATCGCTTCTCAAGGTGATGGCCTCTACCTGCTCTTTTGGATTCTTCTCCATATTGCTCGGTAATGCACTTTGATTCCTTGTTGCTAAGGAATTTGCTAGCTGCCCCATTTTCACTTCTAGATTATGAATAGAAGAAGAGTGATTTCGGATCATTTGCTCCATCCTCTTTTGAGCTTCATCTTGCTGGCTCATCTTTGTTGACATCACATCCATGAATTTCTCCATTTTGCTCTCTATTGAACTCCCAGAGGATGAACCCTTGTCTTATTGAAATTGAGGTTGAGGTTGTTGTGCATTCTGACCTCCAAATCCTGGTGGTGCTTGTGGTCTCCACTGGTTGTTTCCTTGATTGCTCTAAGAGAAGTTTGGATGATTCCTCCAACTTAGATTGTAGGTATTCCCATAGACTTGGTTTTAAGGTCCTTTGAAATTGCCCACATAGTTGACACCCTCTATAGTAGACATTCCTTGCATCATCTGACATTCTATGGTAGGATGACCTCCTTGACATAGCTCACATGAGGATGACAATGTAAACACTACATTCACATTCACTTTGTCCATCCTTTTTGTCAGAGCATCAAGCTTTGCATTCAACATGGTCAAACTATCCACTTTTATGGCTCCAACCTTCTTTGTAATAGTCCTTTCATTTGACCACAGACTTCGTGTATTGGCCATTTCTTCAAAGAGATCTAAAGCATCTTCTGGTGTCTTTGATATGATAGTACCTTCAGTTGCTGTAACTATGTTAACTCTAACTGCATGATTGACTCCTTTGTAGAATGATTGCACCAAATCACATATAGGAATCAATTGAGGTGGACACTGCTTCTGAAGGTCTTTAAATCTTTCCCAGCACTCGTAGAATCTTTCATCATCTCTTTGAAAGAAAGAGTTAATTTCATTTCTGATTCTCAACACCTTTGCAGGTGGTAAGTATTTGTTGAAAAAGGCTGTGTAAAGCTCCTGCCAGGTGTTGATGGAGTTGGGTGGCAAACTTATAAACCATCTCTTTGCTTTGTCCATTAAGGAAAATGGAAAGAGAATCAACCGGATTGCATCAGGCTGTACTCCATTCATCTTGAAAGTTGAACAGTACTCCAAGAATCTAGACATATGACAAAATGGCATGTCGTAGCCCATTGAATGGTGAGTTTTGGATCATTGCCGGCTTCATTTCAAAGTTGTTTGCTACTACTACCGGCCTTACAATTGGTGTCTAATCACCCTACACATTAGGACTCATAAAATCTCGCATGGTACTCTGACCATTCTGAGGATTTTGAAGAACTTATTGCCTCGGCGGGTCATTCTCTAAGTGTCTTGCATCCATTTTGCTTGGTGAGTGTTTTGATATGATTGTTTATTTCTTCTTTTCACGAGCTATCATCTCTAACTCCAAACTAAGTGGTATCAATTCAAGTCCTTGTTTGCTTGCGCTTCATGTGATGTGTGCATCAAACAACACAAAATCTTGCAATACCACATGTAGAACCAAAGTTAAAAATAACGTCTAAATCAAGCAGCACAATTTTCTTACAATATTAATTCCTTTGCCAATCTCCGGCAACGACACTAAAAACTTAATGTGTGTAATCTGAAAGTGCACAAAATTGTATCAAGTAGTAATTAAAGATATCGTCCCTCAAAGATTGTGGATTGAGTATTGCAATAGTTACTATGTTTGATTGGTTGGACAATAAAATAGAGTGTAGATTCTTTTAAAACTAAAACTAAAACAAACTAAAGTAAAATTCAAATTCAAACAAAATATTAAAAACTAGGGTTCTTATTCTCAATTAGACCATTTCAAAGGATTAATTACACAATTAGATCTACACTAGTTCTAATTCATTTTGAAGGGATCTTAGAAACTATAGATTTTCTTCTCAGATAAACCTATAATTAATTGGAGATCAATCAACACTAAGTTTACCGGCTCTCACCAACCTAATATCTTTTAATTCCAATTTTAAATACAACCTTTAATTAATATTGATCCACTTAACTGTCTCTCAACTAATTAAACAATCAATAGGTCATTGCCTAATCCTACAAAACCTATCTCTCGATTAAGCCTGTAGTGTTAATTCAATTCCAGGGTGATCAGTCCTAAAATGATATTAAGCTCAACAACAACCAATGAATTAAATCTAGCAACCTAACATAAATCACAATAAGCATATGGACAATTCAAAATAAGAACCCTAAAAAGGATATAGCTACTCATGTTAAAACTAAAAGAAAAAAAAGAAGAAATGAAAATCAATATGAACATTATTAAATAAAAGTAAGATACAAGAAAAACCCCCTTCCACAACATGTAAGGAAGCCTTGCTCTTCTAACTTCAAGCCAAGTATCTCCTCTACTAAGCAAAACCAAAATGAAAATGTATTCTGAAAAATAAAGAGAATGAAAAACTAAAACCAGAATTAAAACAAAATTCTAGTTCTCCCTAAATGAAAACAAATGGTTCTATTAAAAGGACCAAGTTTCCTAGTTAAAAAGGTCATTTAAACTCTACAAACTAATCTAAATATAGGCTTAAAATATGAGCTCTTATCTATCCAAACTCCAGCTGAAAATCCACTTTTGAATGGCTGCCACATCATTATGCAAGGGTACGCAACAATTGGACATGCCCATGCATCAAAATAACTCTGAAATCTCAAAATCAGGCATGGTCGTGTGCATGGGCATGCACACTGGCACATGGGCGTGCGCATGGGCTTGTGCTCTGTGACTGGTCCCTCTTCAATATAGGCATGGGCAAGCACATGGGCATGCACACTAGCACATGGGCGTGTGCATGGCCATGTGTACTGGTGCGAAGATGACTTCCAACTTTAAGCTTCAATCTTATCCTTATCTTCAAGCCCTATCTCCATCTCTTCTCAAATGCCTCCTACAACCACAAACTAAATAAAAATTACCTATTTAACACAAAAATACTTAAATTAAAATAAAATAACAAAACTAACTAAACAATGCAATTCTAACCTAAATATACAATAATATAGAGTGCTCAAGATATGCATATTTCACACTCATCATTCCTTAATAATTATACACAAAAGATAATACTTTCTTTCACCCCCTAACTCATTTTTTCTAACATACTATACAACCATGTCTTCTGTAAGTGGTTCATATGTCTATGTCAATTTAATAAATAAATAAAGTGCCCTTCCAAGTTATCACCACTCCTCTTGTAATTCTGTCTTGATTATTCTAGTAGTGGCTTTCTATTATTTATAACTACTATAAAACCACACACTATTAGCTTCTATTTTAATAAACTGGAATTGATATTTCCCATAACAATTATTCAATCAAACAATCTATCTTGCTAAATTTTAAGTCTATTTCCAAAACTGGAACAACTTTCAGTAATTCTCTTAAAAACATATTCAGAATTTTCTAATTAAAGAAATATATTCACAAGCTAATTATATACAGAAAGTATACTGAAAAATTTACACAGGTTGTACAAAATTTAGCTTATAATTACGACATAACTTATGTATATCAATTTCCACTTTCCGTAACTATATTTACACTTTTCATTCACACAAATAAATAAATAAAATGTATAACCACATATGCACTTGAAACATTCTTATAAAGGCCCACAATTTACCAAGTCCATACATAAATGAATATAACTATAATTTATAATATTGGAGCGCACCTCACATAAGCTTACATCTCAAAGCTTATTTAACACCTGTATTCATCTTAAGAATAAAAGATAGCATCTCATAATGATTCATATAAAAGGAAAAATTCATTCACTCACATCCCGATTTCAACAATAGGTACCCAATCGAAACTATTCTCACACAATCATATTATATAATTACATCACTCTTAACATATTTTAGTTTATTTAAATTGTCGACGGACACTTAGCCAATCGACACCGTATCAATATTCTTGTTGACGGACACTTAGCCAATCAACACAATCATCATTTTAAGTAAACTACAACAACATCCTCACATTCAATTTACAACATAATCTTCACATTCCTCACATCATGCCATATGCATCTATTTCAATCATTCTCACAATATATCACAATGCAAATGTACAATTATATCATCATAATTTAACATCCCTTTTCATTTCTCATCATTTCCATTTCTCATAGTAGTGAACCACAATTCACCTTTCTCATAAATAATGCATATCAATTCATACCACATCAAGTGGCTTGCACTCATAGGTTCCAATATTCACAATCCATCGCTACACATATTTAATCGACCATTCAATGGTCTCACAATAATATATTTATACAATAGTCGCACAATAATATATATGTGAATATATTCATCATCCTTTCTCATAACAACATATTATCATAATCATAACAAATTATAAACGGAGAATATATCGTAAATAAACCAAAAGTATACCAAAAATAAACCAAAAGTATACCAAGAATAAACCCAACCATATACCATATATATATATATATATATATCATTTTTGCTACTTAAATGGCATATACCATCAACATAATTCAATAACCATAGTTACTTGAAGATCCATACATGTAAACATTAAATTAATAATTACTGACAATAAGCTTCTCAACCTCTCTCTCTTCCCCGATACCCTTATAGCACATAAGCCTTTATCATAAAAATCTACTGACAAAAGCACGCTTTATGAGGAATTTACCAAACATTTAGCAGAATCTCCATTAAAATATAAATATCTCCCTACTAAAGTAGGGCCAAACCTGCAATAAAATAACTACACTTCTATAAACAATCTCCATTAGGGCTCAATTATCCACCACACTACAATTACATTTAACTGAGCCTCACCAATATACTATTATTGGTAATATATGAATATTGCCAAAATTACCATACATTCACATTAATCTTCACATCATATATATATATATCGCATATAATAATCAATCTTTTACTAGGGTGAAATCACTAAGGCTATAAAAACCTTTGTACTTTGCTCTCTTATACTTGATAACTGTGCTCTCCACTAGCCCTTGATTCATAACTTCCATCTTTTAATCCACTCACTACTATACAAAAATATGCATTTTATGAAGGGGTCATAAAAAAAATTATTCAAGCTCGTATAAAGCATATACTTGTATTTGTCTAAAATTTAACTCTAATGACTCATTTGGCTGATGGGTTGAGCTTGGTGTCCTTCCATCCTAACATGTGCAACGCGCATCAACTATATGTCATTTATGACTTATGCATAATATGTCATGAATGCAACATATTCTCATATCTCGAGGAAATCTAATCCCCGCTCTAATACCACTTAACTCCTAAATAACACACACCAAATATGTGGCATAGGTTTTTTATATATATAGTATATGAAATACATATATATATATATATATATATATATATATATATATATATATATTAACTCATATATAATTTCTCATGTACTTAATAACTTCTACCTAATACCATTCTTATTACTCATGCAAATATATATTCATAATATTAATACAAACATATAGTATGTCTTATACAAATGAGGATGATGTTTAACTGCACCAAGCTCACCTCTGGCCCACCTGAGGTCACTAACAAATACAACTCCAGGTTTTATCTAACTATATCCTGAAATATATAAATGCAAGGAAATGAGTTTAATACTCAGTAAGTAGTTACCAAAACAAAACCATATGCTAACTTCTCAAGAACAAATTAATTTAAAATAATTAAAACAACTAAAAATGGACTACACGGCCGTGTCTTTACCCGTGTAGTCTACTAGTTAAATTCTTCCATCATGACACGGCCATGACTCTATATCAAAACCATCTGGCAAGTGCCAATGTCTGCGCGCAGGCACACCAACTAGCGAGTGCTAGTATCTGCTCGCAGCCAAAATTTTTTTGGGCTACACGCCCGTGTCCAAACACACGATCTGGGATACACCCGTGTCTCAACCTGTGTCCTCAACGTGAAAATCTATTCCGTAATATATTAAATGGCACACAACCATTTCATCATATATTATCATTCTTTTATCATAATTCTAATCTATTTAAAACAATCAAACATATACCAAAAATATGTACAAAATATACTCAATTTAACTAAATCGTATCTTCTCCGCATTACACTCACATTTCACTTTTCATACATCTCCAATTAGAATATAATGAACAAATATATAAGCAAGGACATATGTCATGCCCACCATTCGGTATCCTCATCACCCCCTCACATATATATGTGCATCTATATATATAAATAAACATGCTTATCACCAATAAATCCTTAAATAAAAGCATGCACCCTTCTTGCCACATCATTTGGCTTATACAAACCCAACAAAATCAAATAATAATATTTATAAAAGAATCAATTTATGTATGGACACTTTATTAATATGCACTTACTATCAACACTTTTCAATCAATAATGTAATTATTGGTCTTATTTGCCTTACCGATGGACACTTAGCCAATCGACACCATATTATTCAAACTTGCCGATGGACACTTAGCCGATCGACATAATCAACAATTCACGTATGTCGATGATCACATAGCCAATCGACATACTCAACAATTCACATATACTGACAGTCACTTAGAAAATCGACCATATCATATTTCACAATGTTGACAGTTACTTAGCCAACTGACTTAATCACAATTCACGGATGTTGACGGTCACTTAGCCAATCAACATACTCAACAATTCACATATGTCGACGGTCACTTAGCCAATCGACATGTTAATCACACTTTACATAGTCGACGGTCACTTAGCCAATCGACATAATCATATTTAACATAGTCAACGGTCACTTAGCCAATCGACATGTTTATCATACATTACATTTACATCTATTCACAAATATATAACATCATTTATGCCCAATGGGCCAACTCAAGTTCACAATACATACTCATTTACAACCACAATGTCAATACCATCACATTTAATGCTTACTACATTCAATCATATACCTTATAATAATTTTATCAACATTGACCTCATAAGAAATACGTCAACCTCGCACTAATATAGTATTGTCACAACTCAATATTCATGATTCATCCACATGCATTTCTTATAAATACTAATACATGAGTTCCACTATATATTTATTTGGTATATCTCATAAACATTATTGTTCACATAAAATGATTAATTTATCAATTAAGAAAAATAAGAATAATATTAATATTTAATTGACAATACTACCTATCCTTGCACCTCATTTATTCATAACAATAACTACTTACCTTAAAAACTTTCCACTTAAAATAAGAAGAAGTTCTTTAATTGGTTGCCTTTCCTTTCCCCTTGTAGCTCCTACACATATTCATATCATTAATTCACAAAGTAAACATTACACTTGCCCTCAAATGCAATAAAGTGCAACCGCATACTCTAGGTTTAATACATCCAAATAATTCACACACTTGTCCAAAAATTATGAAAATATTACTTAAGCTAGATCTATGAGTCTGCTTCAAATCTCAATTAGAATTACTTAATTTGGACGTGTGTGGAATCAATTATCAATTTTTGATGCAACTTGGATAAAATAGATAAAACAGAGTTGACAGCATGAACACAAAAATATAAAGCTATGCCAGTCAGTTTTAACAGAAAAATCAACTCTGGGTCAAAACACAAAAGTTGTAGGAGACTCTTTAAAGTTTTTATAACATTTAACCTTGCTCCATTTGGAGTTCTACAACTCTAGATATCACCATCTAACCAATTCATAAGAAAATTCACAAACCAACCTATATACTACTACTGTCATGTTTGATATATAAGGTTCATGATGCTCTTATTAATTATTAACACATTCTAAAATCACCATATATATAAAGAATTTACCTTAATGGGTCTAATTTCAATATCAACTAAATTCACCCAATTATCACATGTATAGAATTAATTATAAAAATTTAAGCAATAACATGTCACATAGTGTGATAAAGTGAGCAATAAAATATCTGGTTTAATTTGAATAACTTAACGGCAGATTTTACTCATATTCAAACTTAAGAGTTGTAAAAGACTCTCAATTTCCAAAACATTAAACCATGTTCAAATCCGAGATCTAAAACTCTAGATATGATCGAAATACTAAGACTGAAAAATAGAGGCAGCATACCCGAATTTGACAACAATCAAAACCTAACTCAATTAACCAAAATAAATGAATAGCTTACCAAAAATGATGCTTCAACAACTTATGAATCTTCTATAGCTCCCTAAAATATTGCTAGTTGAGTAGAGATTTATCAAAATCTCCTAAAGCTATCAAACCCTCTCTTCTCTTCTTCACTTCCTCTCCAAAAATCTCTACAATACTAAACATATACACACACACACTTCACCAATTAAAAAACACCATTTGCCCAAGTTGTGTCCCCTTAAAAAAATGCATAATTATCACTTACAATATAA
>CATIWO010742889.1:0-14213 GCA_949673435.1 Macaranga tanarius | reverse complement strand
GTATGACTGACCCCTTTTGTTCTTTGTATTAGAATTGTCAAACAGCTATAAAAAGCAAATGGAGCAGTTTCCTCTACATGCCATTTCGAATTTCATTGTACGGTTGCTGAGCACTCTTCATAAAAATTGGTTTTGTTTCATAAGTTATTATAAGGAACTGCCTGTGTTGGGAAGTCTACTATAGCTGCGCAACTTGCACAAAGGCTGAATTTGCATGGACCAAATTGGTTCAAATGCTTTAACATCCTTGCATTCATTCATCTCGCACAAGATAAAACATGAACCCATGTTTGGCTAAGCTGAAGTTAAGATTCAAGTTTGATAAAAATATTTGACAAAAAAAAAATTGCATAAACATAAAATTAACATGTAAGAACATCAGAAACTGCAAAAGAATCACGTGTAAGGAAGAAGAAATTGATACATCTACATCTACATCAGAGGCAAATGTGATGCAATATGAGAGTGATCTTCAAAAAAAGGGTTCGCTTGGCGGCAATGATGCATATGCGTTATTAATATAAATTGCTGTTAAATGAGTAGCCAGCAGGAAGATTGAGAACCAAGCGCATCAACTTATAAGCATACAGAATCAACTATGTGCAATGTAACAGCCCAAAGTACCAAGTTAATTGACAGCAAAAGAACATAAAAGCCTCCCACTAATACACACTGGGTTCTTGATTAAGAAAAAAACATCTACAAAGACTAACCAGTATTTGGCCGTTACAATCAGCAACTAATTACCTTTCGGCTTTCTGATTAACTTTGGTTCACTTCTTAGCCTAAATAACAAAACCATTGGTCCATTGAAAAAATGGTCGAAAAGCTTCGTTTGATTTGAACATCTACAGTTTAAGTATTCTTAAACTCCAATGTTAAGTAGTAGACGATACCCACACATGGCTGTACACAAGCTTTCATAATTTTCAAAAGTTCCAATTTTCCATCATCCTGATTCAGCTTCTGATTCTCTTCAGTAACAGAAAAATAGGTGCACCACCTTGGCTCTTTTGACAGAGACACATATCATGTTCCAATTCAAGATTGAGGGGATTGACGATACCCTGGCTCTCATAGTCTCTAGGGCTTCCTAAATCCAAATCAGACTGGCAGTCCTCGTCGGCCGCCGCCGTTCTCGTCCTCCTCATTATCGATCTTGATCACGCCGTCTTCATCGATCTTAGGCTTTTTGATTGGCTTAAAGTCGAATATTTTTGTCTATGTAGGAGACATATATTAGTGCAGTAGAATTGGAAAAAAAGGGAAGGAGTGGGTTTGTTTTTTCTTTTTTAAATCTTGAATGGCTACCTAATAAACAAGTTAAAAGGAAAGGAGAAAAAACCGGCTACACCTACATATGCCGGTAAATTTTTTATTACACGGTGTCACTATGACACCGTAAAATATATTGAATATTAGATTATAGTTGTTAAATCACAATAAATTGACACCTTTTTTATATTAGATTTTTATTTTTTATTTTTTCAATTTAAATTTTAATTTTTTTTACTCATATATGTTAAATTTGAAAATAAAATATACTGAATATTATTAAAATAAAGTAAAATAAAAAATTAAAATATTATAGAAAAATAAAATATAAATATTAAGTTTGAAAGAGTGAAAAGAAATATATAATTTAACTAAAATAAAATATAAATAAACTTTTATTTATTATAATTAAAAATAAAGAAATAATTTTTTAGTGAATAAAAATTTAAATTGACTAAAATTATGAATAAAAAATTAAATTTAACTACTATAATTAATAAAATAAAAATAATTTATAATTTATAATTTTTCTAGTTTAGTTTGATAAATAAAAATTATTAAAATAAAAAAAAATAAAGTTTAATATAAAAAAAAGGTATTTAAGTTAATTTACAACTTAAAATAGAACACATAAACACTTTAACTTATAAAACCTGTTAGACACTATTCTAGAAATTTTTAGCACTTTAATTTGTAAAACCTAGAAGAGATACTATTTTAGAAATTTTTAAAATGTTCATATACTTAATTATAAAAAAATTATTTAAACATTAAAATAAAAAAAAATAAAAAAAATTTGGAAAAATAAGCAGATAATAAAGCGGTTAGTTCCCGCCAAAAAGCGTGACGAAACGACAGAGCTTTTTTTTCCGCTGGTCCAACTGGCCGTTTCACGGGAGCTGACATGCTTCAAATGCCTCCATTTCGCGCCACGTCTCTCCCCCTGACCACCTCTTTCTGCCACGTACACAAATCCCTTACTTACAAATTTTCTATTAACAGTAAGCAAAAATAAAACCAACAAGCTCTTCTTCTTCTTCTTCGGAAAAGATTCATGCAGTTGCAATTTTACTAGTTGTTTATGCTTAAATTTTGTATCATGTCTATCTGTTATGTCACTAATTCAATCTGTTAAAGCAGTAGCTATGAGGGTTCCTGTTGGCTTTCTTGCTTCTCTATGGAGCTTCCTCTGCTTCTTGCCCTTCTTTTTCTTGCTCTTTATTCTTGGCCTCCTCAAAGGTATATATTTATGTATGTGTACATCATATGTTCCTAGTTTGATTTAATGGGTTGTTGTTTTTGTTCTCAAAATATGTTCTTTTCTTGAGCAGCTTCTGTAATATGTCCATTGGTTGTTGGGATTATTTTGATTGGTAATTCTTCTGTGATCATTGGTCTTTGGCTTGCTCATTTTCTCTGGACTTTTTATTGTGTTGCAAGGTAATTAAATACTCTTGGATTCTTTCTTTTTGGGTTAAATTTTTTGCTATGTTGAGTCTTGGTCTTTAATTAGTTCTGTTTTGTTTGATATTTTGTAGAACTAAGAGACTTGGGATTGTTTTGAAGACTTTGGTGCTGTTATTGCTGCCACTGCCTTTGATCCTTTGGCCAGTTATTGGAATTGCTGGAAGTCTTTTGGGTGGATTTGGATATGGGTTCTTTGCTCCTCTTATTGCTACTTTTGAGGCTGTTGGAGAGAATGTTAGGGACAAATTCTACCATTGTTTTGTTGTGAGTTTTAACTTATATGCCTTCTAGCTGCAAGTTTTGTTTTCATTAATTGTCTTGTGATTTATGGCTAAATTCCCAGTTGAACCTGCCAATTTAACAAGATAGTTGTATGATTATATATGTCCCATTTAGCTTTTATTAACTTCATTTTCTCATTTCTTCTGTTTTGTTATGCCTTACACCAGTATTAGTATTTCAATTATCTTGATGTATGTTTCAAGCTTTTTCATTTGTATTTATGATCAAACATTTCATCAGAACAAAATAGTGTCAAAGGGGCTGTTCATAAATGTGCTACAGCCAAAGCCAATCATTCAGAAATACCCTGGAAATGTGATTTTGCTGTAATTTGGGATATGAGTAAGTTTCCTATTATCAGGATGGCTGTTTTTCCACTATCAAAGGGAGCTGCACAGTGGTTCGGGATTTTTCGGATTTTTGCTTCCATTCTTACTTCTCTTACATGGACGAACTAAGTGAGAAACTGCCGGAAGGTAAAAAATCACTGGATATAAAGTAAGTCAATTTTTCTCTGCACTTTTTTTTTTTTTTTGGTTAATTCAAGAAAAAAGAACAAGATCAGGAATTTTTGAGACAATTTTATTTCTCTTCTTTCTAGGTTATTAAGAATACCAAGTTCTTTGTTGGTGATCCTGATCGCCGTGCCTATAGATGTAATTTTGATTACAGCTGTTGCCCTGTGGAAAAGCCCATTCATGCTGTTCAAAGGATGGAAAAGGCTATTAGAAGATTTGATTGGCAGGGAGGGGCCATTCTTGGAGACAGTTTGTGTTCCATTTGCTTCTCTTTCCATTTTCCTGTGGCCTTTGGCTGTTGTAGGATCTGTGCTAGGTGCAATTGTATTCAGCTTCTTTCTGGGACTTTACAGTGCGGTTATTGTCTATCAGGTCTGCCACAAGTTTCCTTTTGATTCATTTACTATGTTAAGGTTAGAATTTCCCAAGTATCGATAATGTGGATAGGTTGTTCATTCTATTGGTATGAAGTTTTATTTGAACCAAGATCCATAAATTTCCAGGAAGACTCACTCCTGATGGGACTGGCCTATGTTGTAGCTGTGGTTTCTCTATTCGACGAATATGTAAACGATTTACTTTACTTGAGAGAAGGATCACGACTGCCCAGGTACATTATTGGAATTGATTGGTAATTATCAAGTGGGAAATTAAGTGGGGATCTTGATCATTTAATACATTCCTATAATCTGTGGTAAATTGTTGCACTCTATTGGTCCGGGTTTGACCTTTAGACATGTGTGTGAAGCCAGGCCTAGATATAGGAAAAACATGGGCGGCCTTACTGCAGATGAAAGCATTAATGATCTGAAGAACAGAAGAGAAAACTCTATTGAAGCAGCACTACCCTCGCAAAGATCAAGAACATTGAAGTTGGCAATCCAACAATATAAACCAGTTCATGTAAGAGTTCTCACTATACAACTTACACTCAATGTGTTCCATGAACTTAAAAGTTTAAGTTTCAATGTTACAGGTGTGGGATTGGTTATTTAAATCCTGTGAGGAGAATGGTAGGACACTTCTTCGTGATGGCTTGATAAATATCAAGGACATTGAGGCATGCTTTGTGAAGGGTGATTGTAAGAAGTTGGGCATCAAAATTCCATCTTCGTCTCTATTACAATGTTTGCTCGCCTCTGCAAAGTCTTACTCATCTGGGTTGGTGATCTGTAGGTCTTTTCTGATTCTTTTGCTCCTTTGCTTGATATGTTATTTGGCTAATCGAAATCATAATCATTGTAGTTTTGTTGCTCAGCTGGTGATGAAGAACTGACAAGAATTAACGGACCAAGGGATAAACTGTTCGAGTGGGTAATTGGACCGTTATTGATCATGAAGGAGCAAATAAAGAAACTCGAATTAGATGAAAATGAAGTAGCCTGCCTGAGAGAGATAATTATAAAGTGCAACAATGAAAGGCCTGAAGATTGGGATGATTTTGGCTTTCCATCTGATGACAATGTCAGAAAAGCACAGTTGCAAGGCATAATTAGAAGGTACATTTCTAAAACTGTATACATTCACTCGTATCTACAAAATTATCCAACAATATGCTTTGCACATATTGTTCATGTTTCAACTCACTGCAGCAGTACGGGGTGCTTAATGTTCTAAATTATTCTTTTTTTTTTTTTTTTCTGAACACAATAGAAATATTACATTACATATGCAACATGCTCTTCATTTGTAACAGATTGGAGGGCATTGTAGCTAACATGACCCGCATACCAACCTTTCGACGTCACTTTATGAATTTGATGGGGGTGTTGTATGTAGAGGCACTTCAGTCTGCTGCTTCGTCTGGTCATGGTGGAAGAGCATTAAAATCCAAAAGTTCAGGCAAGAGGCAAGATCTCGAAGGAGGATGGGAACAAAAAAGGTAGCAGATATAGAACTGATGAAAACAGGCAGCATAAGAAGGTGAGATTATAGTGTGATTAGCCCCATGAAAATGAACATTATATATGCGAAGACGTTAGGCTTTCAATTAATGCAGGATAATTTGGATTGTTTTTCTGTTACATTTTTATAGATATGCAGCCATTTGGTTGCCAATTGGTATAGAAAGAGTAGCTGTAGTTGTAATCAGATCCATACATCTCACCCATGCAATGGAACTTTTCTGTTACTTGTATTGCAGCATTGGCTCTTAGTTGGCAAAGAGTCTTGTGAGATTTTTGATAAACATCAAACGTGTTGAAAATTTGCATGTGCTGATATTTTGTAAAATTTAATACTTTCTCTTGAGAGGCCTTTTAGTTTTTTTTAATTCATAACTTGTTCACTAATTTTTTAAAGAATTTAATATGTTTCTTTTGCTTAGATAAATAAGAGTAATACATTTGATTAGGTAGATATGGCGAATAATTGCAACCAACTGAATGGCGAATATATGGATTGCGGTTAAGGGTCAAAGTTGTGAATACAAATACAAGAAATGTAAAGCATATAACCGTATATAGTAAAAAAATTGAAACAAGGACAGTTTCCTTATCCTTATGTTTCGTGTAACATATCTTCTTACAGCCTCTAGCTGGAGACATTTTCTCCATTGGCCAACGAATAAATCATGTCCATAATTCCTCATTCACTATCTTCAAAGAACCAAGACAGCAAAAGTATCCTCTTTTCTGATCATTTTGCTGCAAGTATTCTCATCTTTTTGCTGTTTCAATAAAGGGTATCAACGCATACAATTTTTTCTTTATATTGTTGCTGTTTCAAAAAGGGTATCAACACAAATTTTTCAGGTGGTTTAGTTTTTTTTTTAAGCACAAAGTTCTTCATAGTTGAGAAGTTTTGTTCATGTCATGATCAATTCGAGGGATATATATATGCATATTAAAGAACTTTATCATTAGTCAGGTCCAGATTGCAACATTGAACATGTGATTTAATTACGGACATTTGATTTTTAGCTACGTATTATTGTCAATGTCTCTCCCACATCCATTAAGAGCCTTCTCAGTAGGAGCTCAATCAACGACGCATTTAGCAGAGAAAGTAACAGATGATCCTGTAGTAGTAACCAACAAGACGCATCAGAGCACTGTGACTTGCGTCTATCAGATCCATATTTCAGGATATTGGTGCAATGTGACAGTTTTATGGTGCAAAAATCTTATGAATCATTCCCTTAACCTCATCTTAAATAACCCTGAAGGTGGTCAGGTTTTCTACAGTTGCAAGATTGACCTTAAGCCATGGCTTTTCTGGAGCAAAAAAGGGTGCAAATCCTTTGAGCTCGAAGGTAGCCAAGTAGATATTCACTGGGATCTTCGTTCCGCCAGATTTTCTGGTAGCCCTGAACCAATTGGCGATTATTATGTTGCCTTAGTTTATGATGGAGAGGTTGTATTGTTGTTGGGAGATCTCAAGAAGAAAGCATACAAGAAGACGAAGTCAAGACCGGCTCTTGTAGATCCCATCTTGTTTTACAAGAAGGAGAATGTGTTTGCTAAGAAATCCTTCTCTACCAGGGCAAAATTTGACGAAAAGAAACAAGACCATGACATTGCCGTGGAAAGTTCAACGACAGGGCCGAAAGACCCTGAGATGTGGATTAGCATAGATGGAATTGTAGTGATTCATGTGAAGAATTTGCAATGGAAATTCAGAGGGAACGAAACTGTGATGGTTAATAAGCAACCGGTGCAAGTTTTCTGGGATGTTCATGACTGGTTGTTTAACGCCCCTGGAACAGGTCATGGATTGTTCATATTTAAACCAAGAACAACAGATTCTGATGATGAGAAAGAAAGCACTACTCAAGGCACCAATAGTGATGCCAGCGATGGGAGCAAGTATTTTTCAACGATAAGCACCACACCAACACCTGAATTCGCCCTTTTCCTATACGCATGGAAGATGGAATGAATTAATTTGGCCATGACACAGAATGAACATGCACATATATAGGTATTTTCATTGCCTAGATTATTTTGTTCCACATCCATAGAGTTTTAGCTGTAAAATCAGTCACGTCCATGGATCTGAATCATTTTGTTCATGTACATTACATTCATCATCTTTTAGATCCACTAGAGAGTGTGGCTCAAATTCAATGTGTAGTCGTATCCTTTGCAGTTGTTCTGTAAACCCTAACGTACATTTGCTCAATACTCTGGTATCACTGGCACACCTACGGCATACATGAAACTGCTTAAAATCCATTGTTCAATATCACAATCTTCCAATATTTTTATACATCTCAATTGTAAGAAAATTTTTGTTTCCATACATTTCTGCTTCACAAGGATGCAGGTTTTCAAGTACTCTCTCAAGCAAGTTCTTATATGGCTTCATAAACTGCCTGATTCAAGTCAATAGGTGAACACATATCACAGGTTAACAAAATAACAATCTTCCTAGTTACATTAATTTTCCACCAAAAATTTCATAAAAAGAGGTAGATCCACCACAATCAATGTTACCGACTACATGGTGGTTCGCTACAGTAAGTACACAGTTCGATACTTTTCATCATACACAGCTGAAATCTTTCTCATTGTTATACCAGATCGGGAGGCTATACATTCAAATATTGCATGGAAAATTCTATAGCGGCGTATCAAAGTACACAAGTTAAATTCCAAAAAGATATAGTGATGTCAAATTCCACAAAACAATGTTCCAACTTCTAAGGAACATTCCTATCTTATAAAAGGAAAAATAGAAATTATATCTTCCATTTGGAAAAAAAAAAAAAAAGAAATTAGATATCTACATCATCTTCCGAAACATCTAAGTATTGAAGACGTAAAAGCTGAAGAAAGAAACTTCAACCCAGTAGATCCTCCAGGGAAATATGAAATGGCATAATATGAAAGGGCAAGGACCTACAAAAGATTGAAAGTGATTTATCATCTCGAAATACATAAAAGAAATTGATGCTACAAAAAAAAAAAGGATGAAATCATAATGGTGTTGAACTTATCACTGTAAGTAATAAAGGGTTTCAAATGTATGGTTCCTTAATTTTGAAAAATCACATGCTTGATGAGCAATCATTACGTAGATGACAACTAATCATAAAGACTAAAGCCCCACTGAATCATTGAAAATACTAGCCATGCCTAATAACACCTAGGAATTTAAACAAACATTGCAGGCCAACTCAGAAGAAAGTACAGTTTATAAGGCAGAAGACATCCAAGACAACTTCACCACAATTCTGGATAACAGAACAAGATTCTATACCCAACTACCGCATTTTAGTTCCTAATCTCCAGCAAGTGGAATATTTTAAAGAACATGGAAAAGGAATTCAAATTAATAAACAGGAGACAAAAGTTTTCCATACCTGTAAAATAGAGAAGAGCACAGAAAGAACATAACTATGAAGGAACATAGAAACATAAACAGTTCCCACCATAGTACCGATGAATCCCAACGTGAAAGGGAGCCTCTGTTTATTGAAAAGATAAACAATTGTCATTTATAAATTATAAGAAACTTTCTAGATTTCAATGCAGGCACAAGCAACATCAACTCAATTGTTTCTTTCCACCAAAAAAAAGGAAAACAAGTGAAATAGATAGTAGATGTACCTCTTTAGAAGACATGTGCGCGAGTTGATTCTTAGGACCTTTAAGTGCAAAGAAGGAACCAATAATGAAAGCACAACCAATAGTAAAGCAGATAGCAAATTTCTGAGGCACCAGTACCATTACCGGAAGAAACATAGTGAATGCAATAAATATAAAGAAGACTCCAGCAGCAAGGAGAACGCCAAAGTACATGAGAGATTTTCCAGAAGGCACATTAGTTGTAGCAGACTGAAAGCTCCCCGGCAAATCCCTCACTCCTTTTGAAACCCTGAACAAAAAAGTCCAGCCAAACAACAACATCCATTCATTATTACAACATGAAATGAAAATGGAGACCAATCCAAAACTCGGAAATCCTATACTCTTTCTAATTTCACTCTTTTGCCTGATAAAAAACAAGGCACAATACGTACGCTGTCCCTTAAACTTGAACACCTCTACTTACACTTTTGTCAGTTAAACACCCTAACTCGCCTAAATTATAACTTATAAACCACTTTGTGTAGTATTGGCAAGACACATAGAATGACACGTCATTATACATATAGTAATAAAGTGGCAAATTTATGCAAGTACCGGAGGCAAAGTGGCAAATTTATGCAACTACAAGTATTTATATAATAGGTTATGGACAAATTGAGGTGTTAATTTGACAAAATTAAAATTACACGGGCAAAGTGACAAATTCATGCAAGTACATGTCGCTGCAGATGTAGTATTAGGCCTAAAAACAATAATCAAGAACAATATCATCAAACACGCGGTACTTTCTTTCGAGTGATTAGCGGCTGAAGTAAGTTAAAATTCTAACACAACAGAGTAATTACCAAGAAATGTACTTAAATTGACTCAATTGGCCACCTAGATCACAACTGAGATAATTATAAATCAAGATTCAAAAGAAAGAGAGTGCAATTGATAGCTAATTACAGATGTAGTGAAATTAGGGATTTAAGATTAAATTTAATTACACGTTAAAAGTGCCAGTGACTTTATCACTAGTAGTACGAACAGCAGCCTCAAGATCAAACCCTAGAGCAGGAGAAGAATCGTCAGAGTCCTGAGAAGCAGCGTAGGCGTTCCAATCGGCGAGTATGGAATTCGGGTGTTGGTCGTTAAATGAGGAAGCAGTAGTGCTTGGACCTCCTGTAAACCATGATTGCGCCGTTTTTTGCATAGTCTCGATCGATCGATATATCTTCTGCGTTGTTGTTGATTGATTGTAGCTAACTATAGTTCGATTTGAGATCTGTGGTTCGACATTTTGAGATCTGATTTAGGGGTTCTCGCGCCAGCTTCTAGCCTTCTACCGTTTTCACCTTCTCCCTCCCCTCCAATTTTTTTCCCTTTTATTTTTTTCTAAACACCTACATATAATTCAATACAAAAATATTTAAATAGTAAACATAATCATATATTCAAATATTATCTATCTAATTTTTATTTTTATATTTCACCACATATATAATATTACTTAATAAAAATTAAAAATAAAATTGATTAATCAAAATAATCCAACTCCACCATATTTTTCTAATGCCTCTATCTATATTTTAAACTTAAAACTGAAATGATATAATCATTTTAATAAATTTATTTTATTTTTTTCATTATAGGATTTGCTATTAAAATTTGTGAAATACATGGTGTAAGATTTTTTTTTTTTTACAAAATATTTGTTATAAAGTAAAATTTCATTGAATAAATATTAATTGACAGAAAGATTTGAATTCTAAAAGAGAGTCATTAAATTAAGTATGATTGGTATTTAACAACTTATGAGAGTGAAAATGTATAATAGCGTAGTAGTTGTCTTTAAAAAATTAAATTTGAATGAAGATAAATTTTAAAATAGCTATCAAATTAAACGTTAACTTATATAGTTAAATATTGAACTGACTGATCAACTAACTTATAATCCATGCATCACACATATATTAATTAATTTTTATTTAATTTAGCAAAGAGATAATAATAATATTATTATTATTATTATAAAATAAAAAATATAATAATAAAGAACATAAAATTTAAAAATTAAAGTAATAATAGATAAAATATGAAGAACAATAAAATATAGATATTTAATGACTTGGGATATAAATACCAAAAGAAATTATATTTAATGCATTGTGATTTATACTTGTTTTAATTATTTATTAATGTGAAAAATAAAAATATTTATGCTCAAAATAAAATTTCAGTAAATTAACAAGTTACACAAGTCAATACATGAGAAGTCTCTAAAATTTTGTGCTTTTCAATATTAATGTTACAGGGAACTAAAAGAAGAGTTTGGGGTGGAAGGGATTAAAACTTCTGGAAACAACTAACGTTACAAGCTCTAAGGAGCTAAGAAAAAAATGCATGTGAATCTTCCAGAATTTGTTGAGGAAATCAAGAGCTAATCTACTTGAATATTTTAAAATTTGCTAAAGCTGAGTAACCTACAAGTGAAGTAAACAGCAAGTAAGATTAAGATTAATGACAGCTCTTAATGGATAAAATTAATGGAAAATTCACTATACAGTAAGATAAAAAGCTAACAAGGAGGGACATCCAATCCAATCATCAACTAACTCTAAATCACAACAATTATCAGACAGCACAAAATAATTATTTTTTGTAACTTTTTTGTTTAAGCAATTTTCGCATTTTGTTTATCAATTTCATGTTTCTTTTAGTTAATTTCAACTTTATTTTACTATTTCACCAAACTTGTAAATATTACATCAATAAAATTTCTATTTTGCAAATTGTCTATTTATTGTTCAACATTTACTGTCAAAAACCATAAACACTCACGTTGAACTCAAGTAAATTGTGGTAAAGGCGCTTGGGAACTCACAATTCGTCTGAAAAAGTCAGAATCTTACTGAGGAAGAAACATTCCTCTGATACGCTCACTCGATTGAATCTAGTTTGCAAAAATTAGAGCAACAAAAAATATAAAAGTATTATAAAAAAAATGCCACATGATAAATTTGTTCTTGCTGGCAAAATTTGTTTCTTAATTTTTATATATTTTATATAGATATAAATATAGAAAAATTATTTAAAGTTGATAAATTTAATTTAATGTTTAATTATATAAAATAATAGTGATTAAAAATAAAAATTTTATTTAATAAAATACTAAAAATAATTTAACGTTATAATATTAAAAATTTAAAGATAAAAAACTGACAACAAAATTTAGATTTTAAAGATACAGGTATGACTTGTTTTAAATTTAAATTTTAAAGATACAGATATGACTTGTTTTTAGGTTTAATTGGCATGATATTATTCATAATATATTTATTTTTTATTAAAAATTA
The DNA here is from genome assembly GCA_949673435.1 of Macaranga tanarius. NCBI lineage: Eukaryota > Viridiplantae > Streptophyta > Magnoliopsida > Malpighiales > Euphorbiaceae > Macaranga > Macaranga tanarius. The sequence goes on along the minus strand of CATIWO010742889.1, from coordinate 1,799 downwards.
TAACTTTCAAAATATACAATATTAAATAGAAAATTTATAAAACTTAAACCAATTAATGTCCAAGTTTATTTTTAAATTTACTAATAAAACTGTTAAATGAATAATAAATATTCACTAAAAATTAAAAACAAACTGAAAAACATATAACAATTCGTCATACTTAATGTATTAATTGATAGATGTAATTAGAGTAATTCATATTTATAAATTACAAAAAAAAAATTGAAGATTATAAAAATAAAAAAAAAAATCAGGAATTATTTTTAAATAAAAACTTGCAAGATGATATAATAGAAAAATTAAATAAATAACTGGTAACTATAGAAATATAAAAGTTTGCACATTAAATAGTAAAATATTAAAACTTTGAAATAGTTAATTATAAAAACTTAGAATTTTAAATAAATTAAAAATAAAAGATAGTAAAAATATTAAAAATTTAATGCTTATTAATATATTTGTAAAGTGAAAATAAAAATGAATATAAATAATTGAAATATAAAAAACATAAAATAAAAGAAAATTAATGCTCATTAATATGTTTGTGATTGTGAAGTGAAAAAATAAAAAGTTAAATTAAATATAAAAAAATGTTAGAAGCAAAAAAATACCACATGAATACAAAGTAAATAAAAAATAAAGTAACTGTAGAATTTCCCGATTGATTAATAATTTTTTTTAATTTTGTTTGCTCATCTTAATATTTATTTTTATAAATTATTTCTTAATATTACACTAAATTACAATAAATGATGTGCCTAATATCAAAATCAAACACAATAAGCGAAAGTAAAATTAAATATGAAGATGCTTTAAAAAAAATTAAATGTGAAGAGTATATATATATTTTTTAAGTTTTTCCATTTCCTTGATTTTGAAATTTTTGTTAATTTAGGTTATATAGTTAAGGGATAATGACTCCAAAAGTCCTATAAGTCTTAAAAAATTGCAATTAAGTCCTATAAATTTTTTTCGTTTCAATTGAGTCCTCCAAGTTTTTATAAGTTGTCCGTTAGTCCACCATCGTTATCTCTAACAGAAGTCACTTACGTGGGCAAATTACGTGGACAACCTTTGAGGAATAAGAAAGTGCTTTAAAACAAAAGCAATCGATGGAAAACAACTGCTAGGGATTTAGTTGAGGAGGGAAAACATCTTTTTGTTAGCAAATTGGTGCCAATTCCTAGAGAAGGCAAAGCAAGATCTCTGAGGAACCAAGAAGCAATGCTTTACAACTGTGGTAGAAGAAGCGTCAAGAGAACATCCTGGACCAACAGTAATCCTGGAAGGAGATTCTTGACATGTGAGAGAAGCATGGTAAGGTGTTTATGTTTTTTTTCTTCTATATTGTGATGAGCTTTTATGGGTTATTGTGGGTTATTTTTAATTTTTTGTAGAATGGCATGGGATGTGATTTTTTTCACTGGGTGGATCCCCCAATGTGTAATAGATCAAAACAAATAATTCCAGGTTTGCTGGGAGAGTTTCTGAATATGAGAATGAGAACAATAAGCTGCAATCAAGAAATAAGAAGCTGATTAAGTGGTGTATTATTTCTTGGGTTGGAACATTAATCATTTTTTTGTGCAATTGAAGAGAGGACATGATGGAACTAATTTGTGGATGAAGGAAAGAAGGCATTTTGAAGGGTGATGACATTATTTTGTAGCTGAATGTTATGTGGAAGTGATGGAATAGAAGCTGCCTTTAGAGCTAACTATGTAGTGATTAAATCTGATTTTGTAGGCTTTATAAATTATGTAGTTGTTAACTATGTAGTGATGGAATTCAAATTAATG
>CATIWO010742839.1:0-14541 GCA_949673435.1 Macaranga tanarius | reverse complement strand
TTGAATCTAATTATAATTTATATAAATTAAATTTTATAATTTTATATATATATAAATTTACCTCTATATTTTTAATATTTATACATTAACCCCTATATTTTTAATATTTATACATTAACCTCTATATTTTTAATATTTATAAATTGATCCCGGTATCCCCGTTTCCTATATTTTCTAGAAATGCCGTTTCTCCGTGTCAGTTTTCCCGTTTCCCATTTCTCCGTGTCGCGTGTCGGTGCAACCTAGAAGTGTATACTAAATCTTTCTATTCTTATTTGCGAGATGTTATCACCATCACTTCAACAAAAATATCCTATTATTTTACACTTTTTAAAATTTTTATTTCATGATGCGAGAAATATAATTTATTTATTACATTATCATTTGACTTCTAATTTTCCCTTTATCTTGATTAAAAAAATATAAATTTATAGAAATATAAATTAAAAATAATAATGAATTTTTAGCACTGAAAATTGAAATTAAAAATAAAACTACAAGCTTTTTAATTTTAATTTTTAGGCTTATTGATACTAAAAATTAACAAAATTATTGACCTTTTGTATATTTATACCAAACTTTAAGATTTTGCAAAACTAACCCAATTTGACATATTACTTATAATTTTAGTATAATTGTGAGACTCGCAACACGTGACCTCAAACAAATCTATACACGTGTCAATTCAGAATATACTCAATTAAGCCATGAGTATAAATGAATGTCATGCACATTACTGTTAATTATACCTCACATACATACCAATGAGCAAAACAATTGAACATAATTTTTTTTTTATACAAGGCTGCGCTCGCCAGTGGCTGGAGGTAGCCAGGCAAGCTGGTGCTCGCCAGTCACTGGCGCCCACCAGTGACTGGTGGCAGCCCTCCCTGCTCTGTCCCAAATTCTGCTTAAAACACAACCAAATCATAAATGCACAAATACAACATGCTTCTAAACAATACTTCACACATATCTTGCATAAATGGTTCATCCAAAATATATACCAAAGTTTGTATAATCTCAACCACATTCACAACTTCACAATTCTTACACACAAACTTCAGATTCCCCAAACTGATATGCACATACAAAGTATATCTCTCACACAACTTTACAAAATGCCCAAATGCTCATAATATCAACAACAAAATACAAATGGTGCATGACAATGGAGATGGAAGTTGATTCACCAAGCACACATCGGGCCTCCGAAGATCACTATCAATGCAAGCCTCAAGCTTGTTAACTATTTCCTAAAAAATAGTTGCAAAGGGGTGAGCTTGCGACTCAATAAGCAATTACTAATATAACTATATATATATCACTTCTCAAGAACTAATTAAGTGATATATATATATATAACAATTGTTTAATAACCAAGATTTCCACACATACCAAATATATTCACAAGGTATACCAGAATTCACTTACCTTTCTAAACCATTCTTAGCATATATCAACACATACAAGTCACAACTATGTCAAAATATTAATCATGTAAAATAACAAGTGCTTAATATCCACAAGTCACACACATACCAACATTTAGATTCATAAGAAACACATTCCAAAAAGGTATATAAATTATTTATCAAACATATACACAAAATCTACAAAATTCAACTCACATCCAATAGCTTTCCTTAATCATACCAAATCATACATATTCCAGCCACACAAAATAATAATCACGTATTATCACAATAAACTATAACTCATTCATTAATATCTCAACAACATAATTTGGTATCCGGCCGGAACCTCCTCACATGTGCATTTCTCACAAGTGGTCACATACTGAGACTATCCGCCAGGCTCAATCCCAGTTCTCACATCCTCACATATAATTATTGGGTAGCTATACGCCAGGCTCAACTTACCCATCTCACAAATTTTATTATTTACACATGTGACCACTACTAGAACTATCCACCTGGCTCAATTCCAGATTTCACATAATCAGTGAAGACTATCTGCCCAGCTCAGCCTCGTTAATACACGTATCCTCACAATTTTTCATTCTCATCAATCAAGCCACATACACATTTTCAATTCACAATTAATATTCATACCTCACTTGTCCACCACATTAAATCAATTAATTCTCATACACATTCACAAATCACACTTCAATATCCATATTCCACTTCATACCATATTTAATCACAATTCAATATATCAAAATCTGTGTATATATATCATATTTCATACATCACATAACTTGCGCAATTCTTTCATGGTAATACATTTCTCACAATTTTGCATCATCATTTAATCAATCCATATAAGCATGCACAATTCACATTAAATAATCATACCTCACTTTATATCACAAATCATATATTTTGTTCAAATCATCCATATCAACACAATTCTCATGTTAAATCACTTTTGATACATCTTCATAATATATGTATATCATTTCAAACCACATCACAAACTTGCTTCATTTATTCATAGTAATATATTTTTCATATTCACTTCACACCTTATTCAATCATTCAATTCAACACAACACAACATTCTCACAATATATATACACATATTATGTACATATATCATACCACATCACATACTTATCAAATTATTCATAGTAATATAGTTCTTATATTCAAGAGATTCAATATATATATGGATTATATTAATAATCACTTACAACAATGCTTCAACTCCTTCAAAAGTAAAGCTCCCCTAGTGAGTAGTGTCTCCAATATCCTTATTAAAGCCTACAGATAATCATATATTAATACATGTAGCAACCATGACACTTGCATCCAACTCAACAAAAATGCAACTAAGTGCAACCCCAAACTTTAGGTTCAATGTATCCAAATAATTCACACACATGTTAAAAAATTATGAAAATATTATTGACGTTATATCTATGAGTCTACTTCAAACTCCAATTAGAATTACTCAATTTAGATATGTGTGAAATTAATTATGGATTTTTAATGCAACTCGGGTAAAATAGGAAAAATAGAGTTGACAGCATAAGTACAAAAATTTTTAGTTGTGCCAGTCAATCTTAACAATAAAATCAGCTCTAGCACAAAATACAAAAATTATAGATGACACTCTGAAGTTTCCAGAGCATTAAACCTTTCTCAAATTAGAGGTTTACAACTCAAGATATGATCAAAATAAGAAGACTAATGCAATACCCAAAACAGAACACGAATTCAACATACAAAACCTAACTTTAATCAACTAAATTAAATACAAGATTTACAAAATTGATGCTCTCAAATGCTTATAGATCTTCTAAAGCTCCCCAATTTGATTGCTAGATGAGTAGAGAAAATTAAAAACTCCCCAAAGCCTCACAAGAATTACCCTTTTCTTCTTCCTCTCTTTTAAATTCTCTACACTCACTAGCATACAACACACACAATAAAATATTCACCAATCAAATTGCCCCATTTACCCCCTCTAAAGTCTATTCCTCATAATTATATATTATCACAAAATCTTAATAATAATAATAGTAATAATAATAATAATAGAGATAATTATCAACAATTATCTCTTAATAAAATAATATATAAATATTACACCAAATCTCTACACACCCTTAATGACCTTGGATTATTATACAACAATCCATAACTTCCAATTTTGACAAATAACTCTAAACTTTCTTAGCAATTATACCCCTCTCTACCAACATGCGCATAACCACTCTTAGATGCAAACCATAACTCTACTCCGCATGTCGTAAAAATAATATGCATGAACAGTGCGACTAAAAATACGGGTGTTACAATTCTCTCATCCTTATAAAAATTTCATCCTTGAAATTTGTTACTCATCACTTTCACGTCCATGAAATAGGTACGGATACTTCTATTTCATCTGATCCTCCACTTCCCATATTGCTTCTCTTGGAGAATGATAACTCCACTTAATCTTCACTATCGGTATTTTCTTGTTTCCGTAACTGTTTTATCTTATAACCAATAATCTTTACTAGTTCTTCAACATAAATCGAATCATCGGCTATTTCTACTTCTTAATTTTTTTAATTATGTGTGTAGGGTCAGATCGATATCTCTTGAGCATGCTCACATGGAAAACATCATGAATCTGAGCCATTTCTAGTGGTAATGCTAACCTGTAAGCCAATGAACCAATTCTTTTAAGAATTTCATATAGCCCTATAATATCGAGGACTCAACTTGCTCTTTTTATTTCCCTTGCATTTTTGCCAAACACGTTGAATGGAGAAACTCGATGTATTTCATGATTTATAAAATCATGGCTCCAATTTTTCTATAACAACGTATTTCAATTCCTAATATTATCTTTCATCCTTTTCATTTAACACTGTTAATAAAGGTAACTTCCCTGTAATAATTTGATATTCCACTTTCATGTCCTAATCTTTTTGTAGCTTCTCTTTAGTGATAGCCACTACTAGGAAGAATTTTATCAACAATACTCACTGAACACTTTTAAAGAAAAATGTGCTTCAACCCTTGATTCTTCATAAGCATCAAATATAATTCCTTCGTATTCATTGTCTTCAATTCTTTATTAAAATATGAACAATAATAACAACCTTGAATCACAAATCGAGTACTTCTCATGAAATCAAAACTATACAATATACAATTTATTATCATCATATCGTTTCGTCACACATATTTCATTTTCTTATCTTGAATCCCTAATAGAACCCATTAAACCTCAATTCCCAATTGATATAACAAGTATAAGAGTAGTAATATATGCTTCTTTTAGTTTCTCAAAACTTTACTGGTAAGCTCTAGTTCATTTTCTTCATACTTATGTGCCAAGAAAAATATTTTCTGACATTTCAATCTTGTATTTACTGAATTTAACATGCTATTGTCCACACAGCTGTTCAAAAAAATTTTCATATTCTTTTATGTTTGATAAATGAATGAAAGTATTACAAATAAAAATAATCACAATTGATGCAAATACTATCGAAGAATTTAATTTATTAAGGCCATAAACACAATTGGTGTACCAATCAATCCAAACAATATAATTAAAAATTTATACCATCCATTTCTATTTTTGAATACTAATTCGAAAATAAAATGTTCAATTAATTGAAGTTGCCAAAATCTCAGCCTCAAGTCTATCTTTAAAAGTACTATAACATCCCTCAACTAATCAAGCAACTTTTTCATTTTTCAATCATAGATAATCATTCTTCATTGACATACTGTTCAATTACCTGCATCTTTTCCTCTTATAGGCTGAATCAATGCCCCGTATAATGAATTATTCAATCAGACAATATGTCTTTTTCAATTCTTCTAGTTCCATCAATATGTACAAAATAATCAATATTGATGCAGCCTTTAAAATAATTCTATTTCAATTCTTCTCTTCAATATAGCAATAATTTCGGTATTCCTTCTCAAACACGTTAAGAAATTTTCTGATTATAAGTACATCCATTATCCTTGAACTAATCTTTATCGATTCCTCAAGATTGGCTAAAAAATTTTCATGCTTATATCAAACCATATGAAAAGCAATCGAGGTTGAAACAAAATAAACATGCACATTTTTCATTTATACATTATCAACATGTAACCACATATTATCATCTTCTTTATTAAGCTAAATTAACACACCCCTATAGTAGATGTCTCACTCTATTAATTTACCATTGAATTAACTTTCGTTGAATCTTAATATCATCTACATAATCTTCTTACCCATCTTCAATCACAGGTGATACAATTACAGCTGAAATCTAACTAGCATGCACAATCTCTCTTTTAATCACTGTCTCTATCTTTCTCTGTCTTAAAATATCCTTATCTACCTTCTTCATATGCCAAATTGCAATAATATCATAGTTTCATACTTAATCGATTCTTGAAATAATACTAATCTTCTTCCCAATTCAATGATTATTGAAGTCTACATATCAATCATACCGTTTTACTATCTGAAATAAAATTTCATCACCAAATTCATTGTCATAACAATCCAGCAAGCTTCGAAATGCATATACCATGTTCGTAATAATGCAAGTGTGTCATATATATATGTAACGCATACTTATAGAAGTGATCATGTACTATCAGAATCAAAAGTATCATAAGTAACATGATAAAATGTACCCATAGTTTTATTTAATGTGGCAAAAGTTTCTGACTGAGTGATAGCATATGCTCTTTGTTGACTCTGAGGTTGACTATCGGGTTTAATTTATATCAAAGTATCAACTCCCCTTTTTCTTACTATCTCCTTTAACCTCTGCCCAAATTAACACTGACTTGAAAGTTTTCTTTCTTATACCACTTTGTTCAATTAGCCGAGATCTTTTAACAATTTTTTTCAATAGACAGTCTCTGAAGAAATACCCAGCTTACTTCAATAATAGCATACAATAAATCTGGGACCCCAATATTTTCTTGAATGGATCCTGCCCCAACTGTTACACATTAAGGCTGATGTACTGTTCATAATTCATTGGTGTCCTTTCGACTGTTAAGTCTTCTAAATTCTCTATCATATATTTTTCCCATTAATTAACTAATATGTCCTACTTTAAGCCTTCTTGTTGAAAATTAGAACTTTTAGAAATTGGACTACCACTGATTTGAGTTGAAATAGCAAGTCTACTAGTAGTTTTCTTCTTTTAAGCTTCTAGAGCTTCCTCTTCCTTTATGGTTTCTTCTTCACACAATACAGTTTTCACTATATCTCCATAAGTTGATGATTTGATTTTCATTCTCTCCCTCTGATCTTTAAATTCACTTTTTCCTCTCCAGTCTTCTTTGCTTTATCACCATAGTTGTTATCTCTTTTCAAAACATACTTTGATAATTTTCCAAACTAGGCCTCATAATCAACCACAAATAAATCATTTTGCCTCAACTCTAAGAATTCAATCTTCTTTCTGTCTACATATACCTTTAAAATATATTTCTCTATGAATATTTTTAAAAAGTCCATCAAAGTCATAATCATCGTTATATTCTCACTACTCTGTATTATCTTCTACCAGTGTAGGATATCTAGCTCAAATAGTAATGTTGCATAACTAATTCTCTTTATCTCAATACAATCAATTAGATATAGAATTCTTTCTATATTCTGGAACCATTCCTCTGCTATGACAGGATTACTAATATCCATGAAAGCCTTTACACCTTACTCTATCACTTTTTTATAGTTCTTGTCATTTGATCAAATCTCTGATAAACAAGAGTATGCAACTTATGGAGGGGGAGGTTGTAAATGAAAAATCAATCAAACTCATGTAATGCATGCATAGGCACTTGCCCATGTACAAATTCAAACGACTCTTCTGGGTCAATAGGAGGTGCTTAGTGTTCTTCCATCCAGAGATATACAATGCACATAGTTATATGTCATCTCTGACTTATGCATGATATAATATGAATACAATATATTTTCATATCCCAAGAAAATCTAATCTCTGCTCTAATACCACTAAATGTGAGACCCGCAACACGTGGCCTCAAACAAATCTATACACGTGTCAATTCAGAATATACTCAATTAAGCTATGAGTATAAATAAATGTCATGCACATTACTATTAAATATACCTCACATACATACCAATGAGTAAAACAATTGAACATAAATTTTTTTTTATATAAAGCTGTGCTCGCCAGTGGCTAGAGGCAGCCAGGCCATCTGGCGCTCGCCAGTCACTGGCGCCCGCCAGTGACTGGTGGCAGCCCTCCCTGCTCAGTCCCAAATTCTACTTAAAACATAACCAAATCATAAATGCACTAATACAACATGCTTCCAAACAATACTTCACACATACCTTGCATAAATAGTTCATCCAAAATATATACCAAAGTTTGTATAATCTCAACCACATTCACAACTTCACAATTCTTACACACAAACTTTACATTCCCTAAACTGATATGCACATACAAAGTGCATCTCTCACACAACTTTACAAAATGCCCAAATGCACATAATATCAGCAACAAAATGCAAATGGTGCATGAAAATGGAGATGGAAGTTGATTCACTAAGCACATCTCTGGCCTCCGGAGCTCACTATCAATGCAAGCCTCAAGCTTGTTAACTATTTCCTGAAAAATAGCTACAAAGGGGTGAGCTTGTGACTCAATAAGTAATTACTAATATAACTATATATATATATCACTTCTCAAGAACTAATTAAGTGATATATATATATATAACAATTGCTTAATAACTAAGATTTCCACATATACCAAATATATTCACAAGGTATACCAGAATTCACTTACCTTTTTAAACCATTCTTAGCACATATCAACACATACAAGTTGTAACTATGTTCATGTAAAATAATAAGTGCTCAATATCCACAATTCACACACATACCAATATTTAGATTCATATGAAATATATTCCAAAAAGGTATATAAATTATTTACGAAAGATATACACAAAATCTACAAAATTCAACTCACATCCAATAGCTTTCCTCAACCATACCAAATCATACGTATTCCAGCTACACAAAATAATAATAACGTATTATCACAATAAACCATAACTCATTCATTAATATCTCAACAACATAATTTGATATCTGGCCGGAACCTCCTCACATGCGCATTTCTCACAAGTAGTCATATACTGAGACTATCCACTCGACTCAGTCCTAGTTCTCACATCCTCACATATAATTATTGAATAGCTATACGCCCGACTCAGCTTGCCCATCTCACAAATTTTATTATTTACACATGTGACCACTTCTAGAACTATCCACCCAGCTCAGTTTCAGATTTCACACAATTAGTGAAGGCTATCCGCCCGGCTCAGCCTCACTAATACACATATCCTCACAATTTCTCATTCTCATCAATCAAGCCACATATACATTTTCAATTCACAATTAATATTCATACCTCACTTTTCCACCACATTAAATCAATCAATTCTCATACACATTCACAAATCACACTTCAATATCCATATTCCACTTCATACCATATTTAATCACAATTCAACATATCAAAATCTGTGTATGTATATCATATTTCACACATCATATAACTTGCACAATTCTTTCATGGTAATACATTTCTCACAATTTCACATCATCATTCAATCAATCCATATAAGCATTCATAATTCACATTAAATAATCATGCCTCACTTCACCTCACAAATCATATATCTTGTTCAAATCATCCATAGCAACACTATTCTCATGTTAAATCACTTTTCATACATCTTCACAATATATGTATATCATTTCAAACTACATCACAAACTTGCTTCATTTATTCATAGTAATATATTTTTCATATTCACTTCACACCTCATTCAATCATTCAATTCAATACAACGCAACATTCTCACAATATATATACACATATTATGTACATATATCATACCACATTATATACTTGTCAAATTATTCATAGCAATATAGTTCTTATATTCAAGAGATTATATATATATATATATATATATATATATATATATATATATATATTATATTATATTAATAATCACTAACAACAATGCTTCAACTCCTTCAAAAGCAAAGCTCTCCTAGTGAGTAGTATCCCCAATATCCTTATCAAAGCCTACACACAATCATACATCAATACATATAGCAACCATGACACTTGCATCCAACTCAACAAAAATGCAACTAAGTGCAACCCCATACTCCAGGTTCAATGTGTCCAAAGAATTCACACACATGTTCAAAAATTATGAAAATATTACTGAAACTAGACCTATAAGTCTACTTTAAATCCTAACTGAAATTACTCGATTTGGATATGCGTGGAATTAATTAATTATAGATTTTTAATGTAACTCGGGTAAAACAGGCAAAACAGAGTTGATAGCATGAGCATGAAAATGTTCAGTTATGCCAGTCAGTTTTAACAGCAAAATCAGCTCTGGTACAAAACACAAAAGTTGTAGAGAACACTTTGAAGTTTTCAAAACATTAAACATTGCTTAAATCAGATGCCTACAACTCAAGATATGATCAAAAAACTAAGACTGATGCAACACCCAAAACAGAACATGAATTCAATATACAAAACCTAATTTTAATAAACCAAATTAAATGTAAGACTTATAAAATTGATGCTCCCAAATGCTTATGGATCCTCTAAAGCTCCCCGATTTGATTGCTAGATGAGTATAGAAAATCAAAAACTCCCCAAAGCCTCTCAAGAATTACCCTTTTCTTCTTCCTCTCTTCTAAATTCTCTACACTCACTAACACATAACACACACAATAAAATTTCACCAATCAAATTGCCCCATTTTCCTCCTCTAAAGTCTATTTCTCATAATTACATATTATCACAAAATCTTAATAATAATAATAATAATAATAATAATAATAATAATAATAATAATAATAATAATAATAATAATAATAATTATCAACAATTATCTCTTAATAAAATAATACATAAATATCACACCAAATCTCTACACACCCTTAATGACCTTGGATTATTACACAATAATCCACAACTTCCAATTTTGACAAATAACTCCAAACTTTCTTAGCAATTATAGCCCTCTCTACCAACATGCACATAACCACTCTTAGATGCAAACCATAACTCTACTCCATATGTCATAAAAATAATATGCATGAACAGTGCGACTAAAAATACGGGTATTACAACAACTGTGATTCGGTTATAAATTATAAATAAAATATATGTGGCATTTAAGGTGAATTAGCTAACATCTATTATTATACTCTCATATTCATATAAAGACTTAACACAAAATGAAAAAAGTGATAAATATAGTTTTTACAAATTAAATAAATTTTTCATTCTCATTTTATAATTTTTAAAATTTTAAGATTGAAGTCTAACTTGCTATTATAATTAGTATTTAGATAATATGAATGTGGAACTCACAAATATAGAGATTAGTACTTCACCCTAAATGGTATATATTGAACTAATTGCAATTGTGCTAATTTTGCTAATAATTTGTCAAATTGGGTTAATTTTGTCAAATTTTAAAATTTAGTATAAATTTACGAAAGTTAAAAAGGTTATAATTTTTAGCACCGATAAGCTTATTTTTTATAATTGAAAGTTGTTATTTTTATTTTTTATAATTTACTTGTAATTAAAAGTAAATTTGAAAATATAAATAAAACATAATATTTTAAAAGTAAAAAAAAATTGTATTTGTAAATGTCAATTGGAAACCAAGAAAGCCATTTTTACCGAGAAGGAACAAAAGACCGCTTTTTTATGGGATATGGTGCAAATTATACGTTAACTTTACTTTCATTACATTTGAACTTTTTTTTTTTTTTTTCATTTGAATTTTTTTTTTAATTAGATTATATTGAAATTTTTTTTTAAAATTATTGTAATTAAATTTTAAAAATAAAAAAAATAATTTTAATATTAATTAATAAAAATTAATTTAAATAACATATAAAAATTGATAAAATTACTTTAAAAATATATATTTATGAGGTTTTTAAAATTTTTAAGTTTATAGAAATATATATTTTTTAAAAGTAACCTAAAGATTTTTCAAAAAATTTTAAAATTTTACAATTAAGTAATATATGTTTAAAAAAAAGGATTAAAAATTTTCTCTACACTTAATAATTTATAAAAATTTAAATCAATGGAAAATTTTTAAAATTTTAGAAAAATTATAAAAAGTATATCACTCTAGTGTAAATTTTTGAAAATTTTAAAATATTTTTAGATCTATAGAAAATAATTTTTAACTTTTATAAAATTTTTAAGAATTTAAAAATATATTTATATAAACTTAACATTTTTTTAAAAAAAATTAAGGACTTCATATTTATATGATTCATCAATTCTCATTATTATTCAAACTAATTTTTATTAATTAATATTACAGTTAAACTTTTTTCATTTTTAGAATTTCGTTACAATAATTTTTTAAAAATGATTCAATACAATCTAATTTTAAAAGAAAAAAATTAAATAAAATTAAAAAATTAAATATAAAAATTTTAGAAGAATGTTGAGGGTCGAATTTTTATCTTATCCATTTTTCATTGGTTCTTGCTATATTGTTGAGTGAGCTTGCAAGGGACAGAAGTTTTTTTTTTTTTTTTTTTTTTTTTAAAAAATGCAGAAGTTGAAGCTTGCCACATTAAATGGAGAGCAAATTCCTCGTACACAGGTAGCATAAAAAAAAATTCTGCTTATTTTAGTGATTTGATTATAAGCATTTAATGCAGCTCTCTTTACAGCAGATAGCACTCTTAGTCTGGTATCTCACCATTACTCCATCTGTATGCACACCTTATCACAGGCACCAACCACTCTTTTCTTCACCATCTCCAAATCTACACAATTCCACCTTTCTCCACCAATAATGGCCTCAACCAGTAATGGATCTTAATATGTATTCTCTATGTGCGACTGCCAACTATGTGTAGAGGAAGCTATGTGTTATCTATGTGGTATCTATGCGGTGTTCGGGATCTTAATACTCAAAATTGTAATATGTACAAACTGGAGGAAGAGATCACAACTCGAGTCAACAGTAACAAGGCATATGGGCCTCGGTTTCTAGCTCTCCAGCCAAGAAATTCAATTAGCACCGTCATACCTCAGATGAATCCAAGCGATGCCTCTGATATGCTAATCGAAAAACTTGACAAAATGCAGATGAGCAATGTACAGGAAGCAACGCGTAAAACACAAACGCTACTCGCAAAAGAGTGTAGAGGAAGCTACCTGCCCTGTCACTTAGATGCCAACCTTGCCCCTCACGTGTGCAGACAATGATACCGCTGACACCATCACAAGTGTTACCACTCCCAAGCAACAGCAAACCAAGTTCTCACAAGAAATGCAACAGATGGGCCTACTGTAAAGAGGAAGTGTAGTCCTATAACTCAACAAAGGATGAAGGCCGAGGACGCAGGCCCAACAGAGGAAATCCAAGCAAGTAACGAACTTTTCTCTCTTCCGAGAGGCTCTCTTTGGTGTTGCTAAACAACACACAGAGCAGGGAAAAGGGCAAACGGTTCACAACGTCAGGAAATTCAAGCGTAAATAACAAGCTCGACACCCTACCCTATTTCAGAATGGTTCCTTGGTTCTTCCAGAAGCAACAACTGTCATTGAAGAATCATCAAGCTCGGATGCAAAATCATCTAGATTAGCCTCTGCTATCTCAGCTTAGCCCAAGTGGGCTAGTTAGTTTCTTTTTGTTTTTTGTATTAAATGATCAAGTCAGTTGAGTTACTCACTCTACTTCTAGTGAGAGTAACATTCCTGATTTGGCTTATAGGCTTTGTTTCTTTTGCTCGGTGTCTTGTTTGGCTTTCCAAATTATATTCACCATAGTTTTTTCTGTGTCAGCATGGTTCTTAAAAAGACCTCCCATCCAACCAAAGTCAATTCCTGCTTCTTCCTGGTAAGGGTTGAGGAAGTTTCTTGGTGTTGACTTTATGTGGTTCTTAGAATGTGAACCCCTAAGATGGTTGTGATTCAATAGGATAGTTGATGTTCCAGGTCCCTTTTGTGCAGGTGGATATTGGAACAATTGGTATCATGTATTTTGTTGCATATTGGCTCTGCAAGTTCCTTTAAATGGTGTTTGATAAAAAAAAAAGTTCCTTTTTATGAATGCCACATTCATAATGATCCCAAAAAAAAAAAATGCTGTCAAAAAATATACCAAAATTTAATAATTTTATTGCAAGTTAATACATCGCAGGGCCAACTTACTATACCAGGTAAAACTGAGTTAAATAGACACACGAGAATCGATTTAGAAAAAATTCGAAATCAATTTAATTATTATCGAGTTGAACTCGATCTCGAACTACTTAAATAGATTGTGGAATCAAATTCGAATTCCTTAATACTTAATTTGAAAAATTTATAAGTTTAACCGAGCCTAATAGGATTTGTTCATATTTATCATTTTATTTTTTTATTTTAATATAATTATAAAAATATTTTATTGATCTGAGTTATATTTGAATATTTAAAAATATACATATTTAAAATTTTAAATAATTAATCAAATTAAGCCGAGTTGAAATTGAGTGCAAGAATTATTAATTAAGTTGAATTTGAATTTTAAAAATAAAATTTAATCGAATTTGAGTCAAATTTCAAAGTTTAAATTTTAAAATTAAATCAAGTCAAGTGGCATCTATTAAATAAGATTTGCTCATATCCTACATAATAAGGCCCAGTACATGTTTAACCAATAGTACATTCCTACATGGGCAATCACATTTGCAATATGTATATATTCTTGAGAAAATTACATAAGTAGCATAATTTTAAAATTTATTCACATAAAATATTTTTCACTTTTTAATTAATTACGCATGTATTTTTTGTGTTTTCAAGAGTACTATTTTTTTTATTTGGCTTTCAAGTTTATCCCTTTTTTTTATTCCCTGTTTGGTTACATTTTTTTGTTGTATCTTTCTTTTTTATTATTATTTTTTTTTCTATTTCTCATTTTTTTTCTTTTTATTTTTTCTCTTCTTTTTATTTTCTCTTCTTAATTATTTTTTCTTTTCTTTCTCCTATTC
>CATIWO010742727.1:0-14275 GCA_949673435.1 Macaranga tanarius | reverse complement strand
TCAAATGTACATGTCTTTACTTAGGTTTGGGCTATTTTTGGCATTAAATTTGTGCTTGTTGAGCTTAATACATGTGTTTTGGCTGTTATGATTGTAAAAGACATGTTTCGTGGCACTATAATTGACAGAACGCGCGCTCCACAAATTTTTCGTCTATTTGTCATACTAATGTCAAACATCTTCTCTATGTTAGAACTACTTTACATGCGTGACCATTCACTCATTTCGTTTCGCATGTATATAGTTATACGACCAGTGTCATGTATAAATTTACAATCTAAATTGCACAACATATGTCATATATGTTGTAACATATGTATTTAACCCGTCTGCTCTTGCCATGTGACAGCTTTCTGTGTTGCATTTAAAGTTTTATCATTATTCGTTGACATCTTAAAACTTACTGAATTGTCTTTCGTTCGACTCCACTACTGTTGGTTGACTGCTTTATTTTTCTAATGCACACAGTCAATGTTTACGTCCTTGCATATACAGTTACCCACAGTTTCCATTCATAACCAACACCTAAACTGGGTTTCAGTAACGTTTGTAGACCTGTAATCTACTAACCCTGTCCTCTATTATGCCCATTTGTGCGTCATGTTTGGACATGCTTTCCTATATGTCAACGTTTTCAAAAACACTGCATGGAAATGCCCTTTAACGCCAGTTTTTACATGGCCCACAAAGGTGCAGTATTTTATTTAAATAATTTCTTGGTTGCATCCTTAATTTTTTTAAAACATTTTACAATGCATTTTTTTTCATTCGCATTCACGGACCGCTTCCTGCTGTGCATAGGAATAAAATTTCGGGCAACGACGCTCCACTTCCCTTGGCGCCTTTAGGTGCATTAGCTGTTGCAAGCAATTCCGACAAATGCTTCCTCGGATGGGTCCGCAGCTATTCACTAAAGTCCCATACCAGGTGGTACATTCGTCGAGACAAACGCGTATTATTTTTTTTTCTAAATTTATTTGTACTTGTCCTTAAATTACGACATTCGTATGCTGTGATTTTCACTGTACATCTTATGCTCGCTGCTATATTTTCAAGTTTTTTTTGTTGCCTGTTCATCAACTCCTCCCTGAAGTGGATACACCTGCACATAAATTTTTATCACCTTAATTTTTTGGCCCCCTCACTTCCTAACAGTCCAAGGTTCATGCCCCTTCTTTTAGTAAGGACACTGATACATATCTCGGTCTGAGACTGTCTCGGACCGGGAAAATTACCACTTTGGCTCCCCTATTTTACAGGGGGCAGTATAATTGGGGGGTTAAAAAGTAATTTTACATGTAAAATTACTTTTTTGATCCTCAAAAAAATTTTTTCCTCTTGTAATAGGGGGGCAAATTCGTAAATGTCTCTGCCCGAGACACACTGTAGCTGTCTCGGGCAGAGACAGCAATCATTACCCTTTTAGTAATAACAAGTTGCTGTTTATTTACATGCAACATGCTTCTCCAATAACTGCTTTTACGCACTTCAGGATTGAATGCATTTATTTATCTTCACCACTTGTTAAGTTGCTGTTAACTAACACTTTATAACATCTTACATTTAAGTTTGGAAGCTGCAGCCTTCCTATTTGCCCGTCCGTTATGTTTGATTCCAATTTCTTTTAACCACAGTGTTTTGTCAGGCTTTAAAATGACAACATTATTGCACTTCCACGTCACTTTGCATACATGTTGTCAACCACATACTTTCGATGGCCTGCATTTTTGTCCAACTTACGATAACCATACTTATGTCCTACATATGCTACCTACCCTACTTTGTAACATTGTTTGTCATACACATGTGTCCACTACTAAATAGTTTATTTCTTAAATTTGTTTGTTGATGTTTTTTCATGTACCAAGGAACCCATGTATGTAATGGTTTGTCGTGGTTTTCTTATATTTTCTCTAAATTTCATTAACATAAATAACACCTTCCTTTGTGTATGCGCTTTGCATGTTCAACACTTCGTTTTTAGAATTTTTTGTTTCGTTTGCTTTTTTTTTTTCGTGCTTTTGGGTTTAGGTGGTTTGCTTTTCAATTTTTGACCATGCAACCAATAATGCTTCCTTTCTGGCAACCTTAACAGTATGCAGGATCCAGTTGCATTCGCACATGGTCGCATCCACTTGAGGCGCAGTGAACTGAAGGCACTTCTTTTCGTCCGATCTAACGTTAAGAACTCCGTAAGTTGCACTTTTTTATTCCATAAACATTTTTACGTCTCTATTTATATTCATTTCTTTATGCTGCTAATACTTTCCCTATGTACAAAAGTACATTACGGTTACTTTACTCTTTCCCCCTGTCCCTCTGCAACGTACATTCAGTCCCATTACAGTATATTCTGCTGCTGGTCTGATTGAAAATGAGTACTTTTATTTCAGGCTATCCTTGAACTTGGTTGTT
Organism: Macaranga tanarius; assembly: GCA_949673435.1. Lineage (NCBI taxonomy): Eukaryota > Viridiplantae > Streptophyta > Magnoliopsida > Malpighiales > Euphorbiaceae > Macaranga > Macaranga tanarius. The sequence continues at coordinate 11,860 of CATIWO010742727.1, read as the reverse complement.
TTTTTTCTATCGATGACCTCCATGCCTTGCCTGCACCGCGGCGTTGTGTGCTGCCTCCAACATTTTTGGTATCTCCTTTTTCCCTGTTTGACCCTTACTGCTACACTATTTATTTTATCTTCCACTGCCAACCTACCTAATATTTTATAATTTTGTCCCTGCTTTTTTTTAACTTCTCATGTGTTTTTTTCAACTAGCTTTTGCTTATGCTACGTAACTAGGATGCCGTGTTGAGGTGCATTGAGAGTCCGTCTGCAAATCCACCACTTCGCTCTGTTATTGCGAAGTACTCTCAAAATCTGAAATCAATATATTCAACTCACGACATAGATGTTCAGTCTTGTAATTCCGTACGTTACCTTTTTTATTTGTTCTCAACGTGTAACCTTATTTCCAACATTCATTGCATTTGAACGAGTGCACATTTCATGCTTTTTTTTCCCCAATGCATTCCCGTGCATTACCACTCCACATTTTGAAACAACTTCTGTGCTCTATCTCAATTGGTTTGCATTTATACGCTCTAGCAATCACATGTTCATTTTACCTGAACCCATACTCAATTTTCTCCATTATGTTTTTTAACCTTTCCCCTTTCTACCTTTCTCCTACGGGTATTAATTTTCTTGTTTTCCTCTAAACGCAGACTTTGTATTTTAACAATTGTACATGACATATTTGTAATATCTTTCTACTAACCACCATTTTTTGCAGAACCTTACTCATTTTATTCATTAGTTAACACACTTATTACATTGTCATAGGACATACATAGGCTGCCTGCATCCATGACCTTACCTACCCATCACTGTCACAAAGTCATCAAACTGTATGTCCTTAAATTACTACCTTTATTCCCATTCCATCGATAATGTCATCTGCATTCTGTTTATTCTGTAATGCAATCTTCCTTTCACCTTCTTACTTTTTTCTTATTTCCCTTTCCCCTAAATTTTCCCTCACAAGCCAATCCCTCATGCTGCTCCTATTGGGCTATGACAGATATGTGTTTTGTAAACAAATCTCTTTCGTCATCTAATTATTTACGTCCCCCCATATTCATCAATTTGCGGCTTCCTGGCACACGCATTTGCATTCTCTGTTTTTTCCCTATTTACAGCATCACATAGCTTTGGTTACTTATTTTGCTCATTTTTTATTTCCTCTTCTTGCTTCCTTTAAAATTTTTCTACATGCTTATATATCGTAGTTACAGACTTTGATTTCCTATTTCTCTTTCCTTTTTAAGCTATTTGTGCCAGTCCTTCATAAGCAGCATTGGTTCGCCTTCGGCATTTATTTTCCGGATCGTCATGTCTTCCTGCTTGACTCAATCCATGACTTGGCCAGCTTCGATTTTCCTTTCACGAAACCCCTGGTCAGTTTGCTTTACTGTTTCTTTCCACATGCACACATTATATGTTGTTTTCATTCATTCCACTGTTTCCCCCTGCACTCTTCTTCTACCACATTTCTGCATTTTAAATTATTTTTACCTTTCCTTAAACACGTCTTCTGTTCGCCAACCTCTCCTCCTCATATTCTTTATTTTCCATGCATGTTCACATATTGCTTTTGTTGTAAAAATTCCCTTTTATTGTTTAGTCTACTTTTGCGCTTCATGTTTGCCCTCTGTGTTGTTACTTATATATTTTTAACCACTTCTTTCTTCCACATCAATGTCATTTTCCTAAATATTTTTTTCGTGAATTCCTTATTCCACTTGATGTTTCGTACAATTGTCTTATCTATGGCCTCTGCAGCCATTTTATTTGTCGTTCACACCCCTTTCCCATACCACCACCTCTCACTTTCCATACATCATGCCATTGTCCTTCTTTCCCTTATTTTTCTACCATGTTTTCAATTCCCTTTCCTTAATGTCGACAGCAACATGTCCGAGAGGTAATTTGTATTCATCAAACTTGTCCTCTTAAACATCCACATCCACGAGACACATCTCATTTTTTTGTTTCCTACTAATTATACATCGATCTATGTCTGTGCTATTGTTCGACTTGCATACAGTTACATTTTCAATTTTTCATTTTTCCTTTTTGAATAATATTTTTCCGTCTGCTTTCGCATAACCTATTTTGTGCTCTTCACACCGTTAGCAATGCTCAGTGTCACTGATACCGTAGCGCATTAACGACTTTCTTTTTTTCCCTATCATTGCCGAATGCCTTCGTTCTGCGGCCATTTGTGTTCCATTTTTTTAAACCCTTTTCCCTGCTTTTACACATTTTTATACTACTATCTGACGTTTTCTTTGTTTAACTTCCATATGCAACAGCCCTTCCTCATTTCATTCATTGTTTTAGTAACTCCGAATGCTTTCACTTTCATACATTCAAGTATATATCTTTTTTCTGTCTATATTACCTGTAGATCAAAAATTACTTACACTCTCAACTTTTATCCTTTCAGCTTCACGCCATTGACCTCCTGCTGTACAACTACACAGGCTCATCTTATATGCGGTTACAGGATTGGCCTCTATTCGATGGCGCTTCTTCGCGTCAATTTGATAGGTGATTTCCGGCCTTACCCCCTACATTATTTTATGTTTTATCCATCCTTGCCTGGCTGCCCAAATAGTTCCTTCCTTCTCCTCCACCACACGCTCTCTGTAGAATCCCCTCTTCAACTTTCACAACCATTGCTGTGACTTTATGTCCACCCTCATTGTCTCCGCTTTCGCAACCTCTGCACTACGACATTCGACATGCTTCTTCATTGAATGTCAGCCACGGCCAAGGACATGTGCTTTTTATACAAACCAACCCAAACGACTTATGTTTCTGCCCGTGCCACTGTTTCCCGGCCATTGTCCACTGCGCTGTTGTATTATTTTGATCGCCTTTTCGTATGTCTGCTTTTATGTATATCCACTTGTTCACTTATTATTTCCATTCTTATTTCCTTCAGCCACAGCTGCGGTTTGATCATGGTTGCTGCTTTCGAATTCTGGAATGGGACGTGGTCGTCCGACATTCCATTTGTTGTAAGTTGTTCCGCATTATTCTATCCCGTCATCCTTCATCACTTTAATTCGCTTTCAAATTGGTTTGGCGCAGAACAATTTAACACGCTACACCTTATATTATTTGGCCCTGTACTGTGACTACATCCACACTTACTTTATCTTTCTTCTCTTATTGCAGTCGTCAGCTTCATCTCTGCGTGAGAGGCTTGTCCTCAATCTATACTACCATCCGCTAAACTTGGCTCATCCTGATATAGCTTCTTCTCTGTCTTGATCAATGTCTCCATGTCCGACCTTGGCTGGACTTCTTCACCTACACGCCGCCTTTTTTGATTAACAACACCATTGTATATACGATGGCGCAGCATAACTTATGTTCCCCATTTTGTTTTTTTTTTTGCTGTTTGTGTGGTCCAACAACTCATACAAACACCTTTAGTACTCTTATGCTGCGAATTGGCACTTTTTTTTATTGCTAATGTTCATTAACTTCGCTGCTCACAGTTTGCCTTAGCATTCCTTTATTTCGCTTTCTTTTTATTACCATGGACTTTGCCAAAAATGGTCATATGTTTATCTTCATCCGTCATCGAAATTTATTACACACCATGTGATTATGACCCCTTTAATGAAATTTGCACACTCCGTTCTATTTGCATCGCTCTTTTACAGTTTCCTTTGCCACTTTCACTTGTCATACCATAGCAAAACTTGACGCTTCTGTCACTAATATGCTACTGCCCCTGCCCCTCCAACATTATTTCAAGTTGTTTCAAATACGTTTACAATTTCACGTCCCTGCAATAATTTATGCTTTAATATCGGCAAAGCTATTAAAAATTACCATTTGTGGCACGACAAATACCATGATGTTCATTTGGTTCGGCTGTAATAATAAATTTTTTTCCCATATTTTTTGCAATTTTTTCTTAACTACCATTTACGCTCAATCTATATCCATATGAAATACCTTTCCACTAGCCGCCGTTTAGTTAATACCAACTATTATGCAAAGTCGTTCTGTTTCAGTATACACAAAACTTGCATTTCCTTTTGACATTTGCGACACACTTTGCAGCGGCTAGACTCTCAAGTTACACACACCACATAAATGCCTATGTCCACTCACTTCCTTCACCTTACAACACGGCATTTCCCAGTACATTTATCCCTTATTTTATGTTTTGCGTTTCTTTTACGTCATTTTTCCGGTCTATTTTTTTTTGTGTAAATTTCTTCCGTCTCTACCTTTACGGACCTTTTTCAATTTCCTTTCCCCTCCGTTCATCGCTTTTCTTCCCTGTTTACATTTACAATGCACTTTCACTGCATCCTTACTAACATTACATCCTCCTCCCACTGTATTCCCCTTTTCTGTCCCCTCTTCCACCACTCATTCTTTACCAGTCTTGTACTTGTATCCATTACTTTACATTATCACATTTTTTCAATATCATTCCTTATCTTCACTATTTCACACATCCTTTGTTTTTCACTCAATTCTATGTTTATTCAACTAATAGCAATTTAATTTACAATTGTTTTTATATAATGAATTGATTCACCCATGAAAATTAAATTTCCCCTCCTACTCTTATATAGAATGCTTCCGTGATTGCACATGTCAGTTTTTTATTTCACTCTATTCATCTCCATCTTTGTCAACATCATCCCCTGCTTAACCAACTCCAGCTTTACTTACAAACAAACTGCGTGTTGTTGTGCTGCATGAGACACCACATTTCCAGATCTACGATACACGCGTCACATTTCATGATAGCAAGCATTTGTTTGTCTAGTATTTCTGGCTTCATTAACCAGTGCAGCGGCTTTTCCACGTTGCACAACATATTATGTTCAACCTCAAACGCAAAGTACGGATTCAGAACTACGTTCAGATACTTTGCCCTCAGTTCACACAGTTTTTCGTCTGCCTTTTCGCTCGCTGCTATGTATAGCAACACGCTTGATCCTTTGCTCATAGGGTGCATCTGTTGTATGACACCAAGCGCGTACGAGGCCAATTGGTTGCAGTTATTGTGCGCCTTTGTCAGCATCTCGATTCCTGCCTTCATTTCCATTTTGTAAAAGCATTTGTATATTCCATGTAACATCTACCCCTGTGCATTGCCACACCTCATCGCCTTTCGAATGAAAGACGTTTTTTGCTCATTCACGAAGGAGCCAACGCTTTCCAGCTCATCCAAATTCAGCTCCCTTATTACATTTCTCCTGGCCGATGCCTTATTGAATGCCTTGCACCTGCATGGTTACGTCTACAGTTAAGTCCATTTTTCGCAGCATTTTCAACAACAGAAACATTACCACTAACACTCGTAATTAAATAACCTTGTTCGTATTTTCTTCATCTTATCATTTATTTCTGTTTCAAAATCTTTTTTTCTACATATATATATATACATAGTTGTAAATTTTTTTCAACGTTTTTTATCCCCTCATTGTTGGCCATCAAAATATACTGCGCTTTATATATACATAGTTGTAAATTTTTTTCAACATTTTTTATCCCCTCATTGTTGCCCATCAAAATACACTGCGCCCTTTATCCAACATCCCTCATCCAACATACTGTCCTATATGTACCTGAATGACCTACTGTGACTGTGTATATTCAATGACTCGGAACTGTGCCCTCCATCCAACATCCCTCATCCAACATACAGTCCTATTTCTACCTCAACGACCTACTGTCACTGTGTATATTCAATTACTCAGAACACATTATTGCTTTTCCATTGTTTGATTTTCTTACACTGTCGTGAAACTGAAATATGCCTTCACCGAAGTTCTTCTGATGCACGCGACTATCTCGCACACTGCTTTTGTTGGCAGCCACACCTGCAAAGCATTTTACAATATTTTACATGTCATTAAATAATGTTCACTCACACACCCTCCATGTATTGCATTCATTGTAGCACCCTATTCTTATTCCCTCTACTGTTACACATTTTTGCGACATTAATTTAGTTACACTGTTGTTCTGTCTTCGTTGCATTCTCTGTGACATGTTATTTTTTCATACCCCGACGCGTTTTCCTCACATCGCGTTTATCCTTTCACATTCTCATGTCCTCTTGTTGCGCGGTTGTATGTTTTGATTAAGCTAGTTTTTCAATTACTCAAACCGTACTTTTCTCAATCTCAGCGTAATTTCCCTCTTCCCTTTCGACAGTGTTTAGCAGCTTATGAAGCCCAACCCTCCCCCCACCCCCACCCCCTATCTCCTGTAAAACACTTACATGTTCCACTCAACCTTACATAGTTGTAATATTTTTTTTCTGCTATTAGACTTTAATTAAGCCTCGTGTTTACTTTTTTCCCCAATTGTTGTTTTTCATTAGTTTCAATTTAATGTCTGCATTTCCCTTGCAACATTATCTCACTTTCCCCACCGGTCCTTATTCAGACTTTTACGACTCCTGCCTCTCACCAAATGTTCAACTTCTGTTGTTTATTTTTTCCTGATTTCCAATGTCTACCTGCTTTTTCTGCTCCTGCTTCTCCATTTTTCACCCCCTTTCAATTTGTTAGACAGTGTATTATACTCACTCCCCTTTAATTATCTACTTTCCACATTCCTACTCTATTTTTAGTTTTTTTTTTTGAGATACACCTTCTCAATTCCCCTCCCAAACCAGCACTTCACCCTCCCTCACAGACTCACTAGTCCTATGCTGATCCCATATTTTGACAAATTTTTTGTGTACAACCTCGTTAAATGCCCGACCCATGGTCATATACACATAAATTATTACCAACAATAAAACAATATAATTATAAACTAAAAAAAGCTTACTCCACACTTTTTAATTACTTTAATTAAATGATGATTACCTTTGTCATACCCTCAAAGCTCTTCTTCCTTCGCATGCGGCATTTGCTTTGCTCACTTTGCCTCTTGCTTCCTCTCCTTCTCCCCTTCGTGCGCTTCCCGTCTCCCTTCATTGTATGACTCTGTTTCTTTTGGTTTATTTTGAACTCCTCTTTTTTCGATGAACCGAAAAAAAGTTAAGTTATTATATCATTCTCCCCCCTTCATCCTTTGGAGGTCTTCTGTCTGCTCACATCTCACTTTACACAGCCATTTATATGTTCTTATTCTCCTGTATTTGTTTCTGTCCTACATATACAAAGTTGAAGAGAATTCCTGCTTTTATCGTCATTCTGTCTCCCTCACTATCTTGTTCACACTTATTTGCTTTTCATAAATTCACCTCTTGTTTATTTATCTTTTATTATTCATTTATTAATTAAAAATATTTTTGTTTTTCTATCCTTATTATTTTTTTTTTCATAAATTGTTTTCAACTCCACACAATGCGTGCAACACTATTATTTTATTTTTCGGTACTGGTTTACGGGTTTTTTTTGCATTTTTTGGTTGCACAACAATACTAACTTATCAAAAATTTTTTGGAAACTTTTAAAATTTTGATTTTGTGGTATTTTGTAAAAATAAAAGATAATTTAAACATGTCATTTGGCCAACTTTAATAGCGAAATTGGAGAAGGGCACATTTTCTTCTCCCATATCGACACTACACTTCCCGAATTGATTTTAAATAACATTATAAAAAACAATCCCCTTCGCGAAATGTCAAAAATCATTCCTCCCATTTGTTATGGAGCTTCATTTGATTTTCAACTGTAATTCTTATTTTATATTCTAACCTTCAATTACAAATCATTAACAATTTAACCCTTTAAGTCATTTGAATTTTGAAATTCAAATTCATTTCCTCTACAAATAAATTAACTTTCATCTCATATCACATATTAAATCTTACTAATCATTTACAATGTATTTTCAATTTAAACCGTTGATTTTTAATTTAACATCAACAAAAACAAATTACAACTTTTTTTTTTCCATTTACTATAGTATTGATTTACAATAAATTCTAAACGAATTCGTAACAAGTCTATAACGTGATACATTTAAAATTTACTTATTTTTAAACAAAATTCATTATTTTTATATAAAGTAAAAATAATTAATTTTACGTATTATGAGTATCTATACCTCGGGTTGTAAATGAGCCGAGTGACTCGCAAGTTACTAATAATTTATTTTTAGATATATAATATATACACTTCCATTTATTAGTACATTTCTGAAAACTATCTTATTATACTTATATTATATTTTACTGAGTTTTGTAGTATTATTTTTTTTTTCATCAAAATAGACATTAATTTTCTCCCCGATTGTTTTTAAACTCTAACTGTGTTTCAATTTCCTTATCCAGTTCATCTTTTTTTTTAAAAAAAAAATTTCCTCCTCCGTTGTCCCTCAAATTTACTGAAACCTAATACAAACCCATGTATCACTTAAGGCTTTTGCTACGAAATGCACCCCCTTATCTCACTTAACTAACAATTTATTTTTTCTTCTAGTACATTTTCCGTTAAACATCTCATCAACTCATTAACTTCGATTCTCTAATACCCCCATCTGCCCCCATCAATTTGCACTTATATAATTACAATCATATTTACTTCCCCTGCATCAATTAACGCGTCCATGACTTATTACTGCACCCGGTTCCATGCTCTCCATTACTCAAAGCAAATGAGTGCAAAGTTCTGTCCACGGAAGCTCGGCTATTGACACATATATTTTTGTTTCCATTTTACTTTTTTATCCCTACTAATTAGGGATTTTATCAACATTAAAAATCGACTCGCGAGCTACTCGAAATCCACTCGATAATGATCGAGTCGAGTTCGAGCTCGAGCTTCTCGAGTTGTTTGTCGAGCCCACCTCGAGCTCCTTAATATTTTACTCGATAGGCTCGCGAGCTTAATGCAGTCTGATCAAACTTAATATAGTTTGTGCATATTGACCATTTTTTTCCTTTTATTTTAATATAATTATAATAGTATTTTTTCGAACCGATTCGAGTTGCATATCCAGTCCAGTTACAACTCCACTCCAACTTCAATTTTTGGAAATAAATTTAAAAATTTTAAAAAAGTATATAATTAATCGAGTGCATTCGATTCGAGCTCGAGCATATGAATATTTTAATATTTTCGAGCGCGAGCTTCAAAAAAACATACTCTCTCGAGTTTACGTCGACCTCGAGCTTCAAGTTTAATAGTCGAGTCGAGCACGAGCTTTGCATTGTATCGACTCGAGTCTGCTCGATTACACCCATACTATTATTATAATATTTATAAAAAATCTTATTTTATGTTATTAAATACTTTACTTGATTGTATCTACCATCTAAACTTGGCATTGGTTAACCCGCTCATGGCGTTGATTTAAAAACGCATATATTATAATTTTTTTTTTTTACTATTTGTTGAATTATTCACCTTTTTAAAATATTTACGTAGTACTGGAGTAATTTCGTCTTAATGCCTCTTATACAGACACCCAAAAGCTAGCTCTCACCGAGGCACCAATATTTGTCCTTTTCTATGGCCTAAATTATGGCTGTAATATGGTCAAAAAAAAAATTATGGCCGTAATCGATCTGAGTTGAGTCGTTACACTTCCAAGCTGGACCTTCACTCGACTCTTAAACTCGAAGCTGGATCTGGACTCTAAATGTACCGAGTTTATTTTTTTGAAGCTCGATCTCGACTCGATTAAATGTGTATCGACCTACTCGATGTCGACTCGGCTCGTCTCGTTTAATAATAAAAAATATTTAAATTTTTAAATATATATTACAAAATTTAAGCTCCAGTCGAGTTCGATGTCGACTCGATATGTAACTCGACTCGGTTCGATAATATATTATTCTAATTATATTAAAATAAAAGGATAAAATGGTAAATATGCACATACTCAATTAAACTCGTTCAAGCTCGCGAGCATATCGAGTCAAACATTGAGGAGCTCGAGCTCAAGTCGTCAACCTACTCGAGTAGCTCGACCTCGAGCTCCACTCGATTATTATGGAGTCGATTTTGAGTTTTTTTTGAGTCGATTCCGAATAACTCGCGAGTCGGCTTGACTCGGTTACACCCCAACCTAAATTCCTTGTATATCCTGTGTGGCACTGTTAGAAGAGACATTTACCTTTCCAAAATCAACTGTTCCATGATTATACTTGGCTCATTGGCTCATCGTGCGCTGGTCTTTTTCCCCAACCTCATCCCTTTTCCTTATCAGTTCATACTTTTTTATTCTTTGGTTTGTTTCTTTCAACTTCTCAACTTGTAATTTGTTCACTACTCCTTCCCAATAAGGCTCCTTTACTGAATGAAAACTGCAACATCTTTAATGTGCTGACGTCCCCTGTTTCCTATACTCGCTTGCGACTTTTACTATCAATTACCTCAATTGACCATTTTATTTAACCTAACCCTACTTATCTCATAATATTTTCTAAGATCTTATATTTGTTTTTTTTTTCTTTAAGCTTGGATTATCATTACTACTTAAATTTTTTTTCATTATATTTTTTTCGAACTACATAAAACTCTTATTATAATAGTTAAGTAAAAAAATTATCATTACTACTTAAATTTTTTTTCATTATATTTTTTTCGAACTACATAAAACTCTTATTATAATAGTTAAGTAAAAAAAAATGGTCACATAAAATAATTACTTGTATTTTAGAGTGTCGTTTTATTTGATTTTTTAAAAAATTGGCTGCATAAAATAAATATTAATTTTACATATTAATCTTATAATTTTTGTTAGAATATTATACAATTAGATACATAAATTAATTTGTAAATTTATAAGGTGACTACAAACTAAAAAAAAAAAAAGTAAATAACACCTATTTTTATCTAGTTACTATATTATTGCTTTCTAAAATTTTACAAAAGCATTTTTTAACAAGACTATAACGAGATACATTTAAAATTAACTTATCTGTAAACAAAATTCATTCATTTTATATAAACCTAACAAAGCTGTTAATTACGTATTATGAATATCTATCCCTCTGATTGTAAATGAGCCGAGTCACTTGCAAGTAACTAAAAATTTATTTTTAGATTTATAGTGTATACATTTCCATGCAATAGTAAATTTATGATAACTATTTATTCTACTAATATTATAAGGAACCGCGACGCCTAGCGTTGTCTCGGATGGGGGCAAAAATATAGTTTTGTCCCCCTTCAATTTTTATATAATAAATATAAAAAAAATTAAAAAAATATAATATAATTATATAATATTTGAGTTTGTAAATTATGACACGACGGAGTTTTAGATTTTGTCAATTTAATTAATTAAATAATTAAAAAATATATATTTTATTATTAAATAATTTTTATATTATAAATAAATAAATATATGAGTTTGTAAATTATGACACGACGGGTTCGCCCAGTTCTTTTTTAGATTTTAGATTTTGTCAATTTATTTAATAAAATAATTAAAAAATATATTTTTTAATTATTATATAATTTTTTATTATTAATTAAATAAGAGTATAATGGTAATTTTGGGAGAAAATACATTTTGTCTTTTCCCCATTGATGAAACTGTCAGCTTCCATATTATAATTTACTGTGTTTTGTAGTTATTTTTTATGTATTTGACATCAGAATAGACATTAATTGACTGCCCAATTGTTTTTAAAATATAACTGTGTTTGAAATTCCTAATTCAGTTAACCTTTTTTTTTTTTTTAAATAATTACTCCTCGGTTTTCCCACAATTTGACTCAAACCTAATACAAACCCATGTACGACATAAGGCTTTTGCTACTTATTACAAACTCATGTTGTCTTCTTCTTCACAAATATTAGTTCCATCTTCTTCTTCCAAAACACACAAGCTCGATCATCTTTATGAAATCTCGTTTCATGATGATGAGAAAGTACCAGTTACTGACCTTCCTATTCTAAACCCTTACTATTCCTACA
>CATIWO010742658.1:0-17435 GCA_949673435.1 Macaranga tanarius | reverse complement strand
TTATCAACAATCCTACGTCTCCACCTAACTTATCCCCAAGTTAGGATTTTCAACACCAACACCAATCTTATTATTATATTATGTTCCAACAAGATAAGTTTTCTAGCTCAACTCAAACTTCACAATAAGAGTATTTTTCTTGGCTCAACACAAAACCAAACAGTAATAGTATTTTTCTTGGCTCAATACAAAACCAACAACAAGAGTTTTCTAGGCTAACTCTAAACCTTATACAATACAATAATTTTATCACAATGGATTAATAATTAATTGAATAAGAGAAGGAAACTCACAGCCCACTTCTTCAATCCCCAAAGAAAGAGTAGAAGAAAAGATTTCCTATCTCTACACACACCCAACTCTCTCAAGAACAATAAAAATGAATATTTCAAGAATTTAATTTGCATAAATGATGTTATAAAATGGAGAGAATTGATAATCAGCAAGCTCTAGCATATTTTGGACATCTCTATTTATAGAGGAAGCCAAAAACTAGCTGTTAGAGATGGAGGAAGTTGTGCCCAAAAAGTCTCCATAATTTAAGGTTGAATTCTACAATTTTTTAACTGTCATAGGTGTCCTCCGGAGCTGGAAAACATGCTCCCGATCGGGACATATAAAAATATGTCCATTAGAACATTTTTTAAGCTTCAAGAGGCTGCTTCAGATCTTGCTCTGGATCAGGATTTGGACTCCGGACTGAGGCGTCGCTGAAATTTGCCCGTTGGTGCTTTCAGCGTCCAGATCAAGAGCGTGGTCCGGATCTGGATTATGCGGTCTAGATCAGGATTTGCCCCTTGTTTGGTTCTGCCATATTTTGATGATTCTACAGCTTCCAGATCAAGAGCTCGGTCTGGATCAGGATTTGTGCTCTTGATCAGCTATGTCATATTTTGGTAAACTTAGCATAACTTTCACGTTTTAGCTCCGATTAACCCGAAATTTTGTGGACATCTTCATGGGATTTTAATGAACACTTTAAGTAAAACTTCAGAACTCAATTGGAATTTAATTTAGATTAAATTAAATATTTATTTGAGTCCAGAATAAGCTTGAGTTCTTGAAGCAAAAATGACTTGTGCATTTGTTGCTTGTTGTCTAAGTTCTTGGGCACTTCCTAACTTATATACACACTTCAACAAACACATTAGTTAATCAAAATTTTTTGTTAAAGTCAAAACCAAAGTGAGTTAGATTGATGTTCATGCAAATGTCCAACAATCTCTCCCTTTTTGTCTTTGACAAACAATTTTAAATTAAAGAGAAATAAATAATGTGTGAGTATGTGATGTGTACAATTTATAAATATGAGGTATAACATACAAGAATTATTCAAAATTTATGTGCATATTATTTATGTGCATATATAAGAGAAAGCTCCCCCTAAATAATTAGAATTATGCAAATAATTTTTTCCCCCTATTTCAATGCATGAAAGAGCATGTGCATATAAAATATATTTTTGTCACTTAAATTTCTCCCCCTTAATCATATTGAAAATGCACATTTTTTTATCATATTAAAAATGCACATTTTTCTCTCCCTTTGTCAAAGAACAAAAAGAGAAAGATGCCAATATGAAAATGGAATTGTAACACATAAATAACAAATCCAAAACAAATAAGAAGAGAATGTGTGATAAAGTTGAAAATAAAACATTTCATTAATAAGCAACAAATACATAAATATATGTCCTAGGTGATCTTTAGTGACATTGCAACATGAAATGTAAAGCATAAAACACTAAAGGATAATAAATAAATAAAATATAAGAACTAGGACAATGGAAAGAAAATCATTCTTGAGGGTCTTGAGGAGGAGGTGGTGGTGGAGGATGAGAGAATGGAGTATATTGACACTCATAACCTTGCCTATGATAAAGATAATGAACATCATGCTCAAGATGGTCAATGTGACGGTCAAAGTGAGTTTGCATTTGATCAAGCCTAGAGTTGAAGTTAGTTTCCACTAAAGAAAACCTATTAAAAATTTGATCAACCCATGGTGGACTTTGCTCTTGAGCTTGTGATGCACTAGTGGATCCTTCACCTCTTATTCTTTTTCTTTGAGTAGGAGGTGGTCTTTGCTCCATTTGTTCTTCCTCTTCCTCTTCCTCTTGTGGTTGGTAGTTGTCTATTTATTGATCAAAATTTTCCTCTTCATCTACCCCTTGGGGAACCTCTTCCTCATTCCAAAACCACAAATTTCCAATCTTATTGAACTTTTTAGAATTTTTGATGAAGGTGGTGTCAAGAAGTCGAGAGGGAATGGAATCGAGATTTGTGGTAGAAACTCAAAAATGTTGGGCAATTTTAGTAACAAAGGCCCCAATGCAAATATTTCCCATGACACTATCACTAAATAACCACAAATTCTATTGAAAAATTCTTCCCAAATCAAAAGGAATTCCCTCAACAAAACAATAAAGAAGATATAAATCATTAAGGGAAATGGTTTCATGACTAAGACCTCTTGCATTAATTGAATATGCAAGAAATCTTTGAATGTACCAAAGAGCTTTAGATTTAAGAGAAGAAGACCTTGAATGACCCGCGGAAAATCGAGAAGAATTTTATTTAGCTTGAACTTGCCAAAAAACATTTAATGGCCAAGTGGAAGGTATGTACGTTTGACCATCACTTGTGAAGCCAAAAATGGAGTTAAGTTCTTGAGTTGTCAAGAATCTATCCCTACCCCCAAGTTGAAATCTCATGCTCAAATAAGAATTTTGTTCATCAATGTAAGTGGTTCTTAGGCAAAAAGATGCAAGAAATTCACTTGTGAGAGAAGGATATGTAGGAAGAAAAATAAAAGCCATTTGAGTGAGACCTACCCTTTTAAAAATGTCTTGCACTTTATTTAAAATGCCAAGCTCCCTAAGTGCATCCAAAGACATGAACCTTGATGAAATGAAGGTTCTTTGTGAGAAAGCTTGTTGTCTTTGCCTAATTTGGTTGTTGGTGTATGAAATGGGAGGGTTTTTATGCCTTTCTTCCTTAGTGGTTCTCCTAGGATGAAAGGAGGAGGATGCTTCACTTTGCTTGCTCTTTTTCGGTGCCATAAGTAGAGAATGTAGGCTAGGAAATAAAAATAATTTGGCTAGAGTGAAAGACATAGAAAAAAAAAATACCAATGTGAGAATGCAAAAGAAAAGCTTAAGACATAATATAATGAGAAAAAGTACAGAAGGTGTGAAAAATTATTAAAAATACTAGCTATATATAGAGAATTTTTATGAATTTTGGCCATTGGATTGAGGTTTAATCAATGGAAAAACTTATTGGAACGTTTGGAATTTAATGCATATGAGGAAAATTTATTTTTGCATGAAAAAAGGTGTCCAACGACTATTTCTGGCATGGTACAGGTGCCAGCTCCCGAGCGGGTCCGGATCGGGAGCAGCGCTCAGGAGCCTACCGAATGCAGCAGTGCCCAGCGCATGCTTCGAGCGAGCTTCCTCGCATCGCTCACGAGCTCCTTTGCGATCCGGAGCTCGCTGAGCACGAGAAAAATCGCCTCGCAGGGCTGGCCGAGCGTGCGAGGTTTCTCGCCTTGCGCAGCTCGCCCAGCTCACGAGGGAGCTCGCGATCCGGACTTCAGTGCTCCTGACGTACAAAAAATGTCGCATTGCCCCTGAACTTTAAGCCACCTTGCATCCTTGTCCAATAAACTTGGTGCAGTTTAGTCCTTCTGGACTAAATTGATTAAACATGAATTATTTTAATTTTGCAAATGATTTAAAAATAATAATAATAATTTTTATTCATGCAAATGTCAAGGATCACTAAGACACAAAATTAATTTGGCTTTTTAAATGATTAATTATTTGAATTAATTTCAACAATTAATTATTTATTAGAATTAAAAAAAATTAATTTCACAAAATATTTAGACTTAATGCTATATGTTCATACTTAATTACTCATTACCAAAAAAAAAAATATAGACACTCAAAAGAAATATTTAAGCATATCATACAAATAATTAAGCCAAATAATCACAAAATAAATCAAATAAAATACATAAAAAATATATTAATGCATGCTTGACCCATCTAACATACCAAGTTCTTGCCTAATAAAATTAAAACTTTCTTCATTTAAAGGCTTGGTAAAAATATCAGCTAATTGATTATTTGTATTAACAAATATAAGTCCAATATCACCATTTAATGCATGATCATGTAAGAAATGATGCCTAATATCTATATACTTAGTCCTAGAATGTTGAATGGGATTTTTACTCAAATTTATAGCACTTGTATTATCATATTTAATTAGAATATGATCAATTGTAATGTCATAGTCCATAAGTTGTTGTTTTTACCATAATACTTGAGAGCAACAACAACTAGCCGCAACATATTCGGCTTCGGCCGTGGACAAGGCTACCGAAACTTATTTCTTGCTAAACCAAGAAACTAGACATTGTCCAAGAATTGACAAGTTCCGGAAGTGCTCTTTCTATCCAATAAGCTACCCGCAAAATCCACATTCGAATAACTAAGTAAATCAAATGATGCATTTCTAGGATAGCAAAGTCCTAAATGCAATGTGCCATAAAGATATTTCAAAATACGTTTAATAGCATTCAAGTGTGATTCCTTAGGACATGATTGAAATCTAGCACACAAGCAAGTAGCAAACATAATATCGGGTCTACTAGCGGTTAAATAAAGGAAGGATCCGATCATACCTCTAAATTACTTCTCATCAACCGGTTTACCGCTTTCATCCTTAGCTAGTTTGGTAGTGGTGCTCATTGGAGTTTTGCTTGACTTAGCTCCATCTATCCTAAACTTCTTAAGAATGTCCCTTGTGTATTTTGCTTGGTTGATGAATATTCCATCCTTGCATTGCTTGATTTGTAATCCAAGGAAAAATTTGAGTTCTCTCATTATGCTCATTTCAAATTCACCTTGCATTATCTTAGCAAAATCCTCACACAAGCAATGTTTAGTAGCACCAAATAGTATATCATCAACATATATTTGAATAATTAACAAATCATTTTTGAAATGCTTGATGAAAAAAGTAGTGTCAACTTTTCCTTTTGAAAATCCTTTTTCTAAAAGAAAATTGCTTAATCTATCATACCAAGCTCTAGAAGCTTGTTTCAAGCCATACAATGCTTTGGTCGATTTGTATACATGGTTTGGGAATTCATGATTTTTAAAACCGGGAGGTTGCTCAAAATAAACCTCTTCTTGAATAAAACCATTTAAAAATGCACTCTTCACATCCACTTGAAATAATTTGAAATCCATGTAAGATGCAAATGCAAGCAACATCCTAATGGCTAACCTTGCAACAAGGGCAAAGGTTTCATCATAATCAATACCTTCCTCTTGATTATAACCTTTACCCACTAATCTTGCTTTGTTCCTAGTAATGATACCTTTCTCATCCATTTTATTTCTATATACCCATTTGGTGCTAATTATAGGATGATTTTTAGGCCTTGGAACTAAATTCCATACCTTATTTCTTTCAAATTGATTGAGTTCCTCTTGCATGGCAAGTATCCAAAATTCATCTTCCAAAGCCTCATTAGTAGACTTTGGCTCAATTTGAGAAATAAAAGCAAAATTAATCAAGGGTCTTAAAGAAGAATGAGTAGTTGCCCCTTTTGATGTGTCTCCCAAAATTAAGTCCTTTGGATGATCCTTCTTGAATTTCCATTCCTTTGAAACGTCATCATTTTTAGGTGGTTCTTCATTGGTCTTCTCTTGAGTTGGTTCTTCTTCTTTTTCCTTATTTATAGAAGGCTCCTCTTCTTCTTCATTTTCTTTGTCCTTTGAATCTCCTACAAAATCATTACAAACAATATCCTTTCTCGGATCAAGTGAATTAGATTCATCAAAGACAACTAAAGTTCTTTTATTAAAAATTTTATAAGTTTTGCTAGAGGTGGAATAGCCTAGGAAAGTTCCTTCATCGGCTTTGGAATCAAATTTCTCAAGATTATCCTTGGTGTTCAATATGAAGCATTTGCAACCAAATACTCTAAGATATAAAATTCTTGGTTTTCTTCCATACCATAGCTCATAAGAAGTTTTATTCAAAATAGGTCTTTTAAAAATTCTATTTGAAATATAACATATGGTATTGACGGCTTCTGCCCAAAAATACAATGGTAATTTATATTCATGGAGCATTGTTCTAGCCATCTCTACTAATATTCTATTCTTCCTTTCAACTACCCCATTTTGTTGAGGTATTCTAGGTAAAGAATAATTATGTGAAATACCATTTTCATTATAAAAAGAATTGAATTGTTCATTTTAAAATTTATTCCCATGGCCACTTCTAATACTAGTTATGCAAAAACCTTTTTCATTTTGAACTCTTTTTGTAAAATTTTTGAAAGCATTAAAAGCATCATTCTTATGAGCTAGAAAGTATACCCAAGTGAATCTAGAGTAATCATCAATAAGCACATATGCATAATTCATTTTACCCAAGCTAGCAACTCTAGTTGGTCCAAACAGATCCATGTGAATTAATTCCAATAGCTTAGAGGTTGACACTCTATTTTTGAGTTTAAAAAAAGACTTGATTTATTTTCCCCTTTGACAAGCATCACATATCTTGTCCTTATTGAACTTAAGATTAGGTAAACCTCTCACAAGCTCTTTACTACCAAGTTCATCAATTAAATTAAAACTAGCATATCCTAATCTTCAATGCCATATTCATGTGTCATGGGAAATAGATAACAAACATTTATGATCAATATTGTAATTTTTATTTAAATTAATCATATAAATATTTTATAGTCTTTCACTCTTAAAGATTACTTTGTCATCACTAAGGTTACTAACAAAGCAATTTTTAGGATAAAATGTTACTTTATTTCCCATATCACACAATTGACTAATACTAAGCAAATTATGTTTTAAGCCATCAACAAACAACACTTTATGAATAAAGAGAGTTTTAGGATTACCTACTTACCCAATTCCCACAATCTTCCATTTAGCATTATCTCCAAATATGACATTGCCACCATCTTTTAATTCAAGGGAGAGGAATTGAGCTTTATCACTAGTCATGTGCCTTGAACATCCACTATCTAAGTACTATTGACTTTTACTTTTGGTGGATTCAAGCACACCTACACAATAACAATTTAAACATTCTTTTGTACCCAAACCTTAAGTGGTCTAGGCTGGTTAATATTACTAGCATTCATAGGTAACAAGTTCAAATGTAATTCTCAATAATAATAAACATTGCTGGTGTGTCCTAGAGTCATACAATAAAAACATTTCACATTGACAAATCTGGTTCGTCCATGTGCATGACCAACGGTGTTTCTCTTGTGTAGGGTAGTTCTGTCATTCCTAAATGGCATTTTTTAGTGTGGCTGATATGTATGCATCCTAGAAACATTTATTCCAGCATTTATATATCTTACACAATCACAAACATGCTATTTTTTATGCCTGGAATCAGTTCTAGGTGTGTGCTTCCTAGTGTACATGTGAGCATATCTTGATTGAGGTCTTTTGCCTTTGGCTTGAGACCTTTATGCAATACCAGAATTTACATTTTGAAATTTAGTTCTGGGTATGTAAGACTCTTTAACATGCATGGGTGGAGTTTTAATTCCACTTGTGGATGCTTGTGTAGTGTTCATCTTAGCCTTAACATATATTGGACTAAATGATAATGAGTGGGCATTCTTAGCATAACCTAGTCCTCTAGTATCCTTATGCAATTTTTTTGAATCAAGAATATTGTCCAAAGTTTCTTTTCCTTTTTAAAATTTTAAAATTGAGTTTTTTAAATCATAAATTTCTTTAGAAAATTTTGCATTTTCTAATTTACATTATTCAAATTCATTTTGAAGAGAAACAAATTTTTTAACTCATTTTCAAGTTTTTCATTTGAAGACATGGCTTTAGAAAATCTATCTTTTAAAGCTTCAAATTCTTTGGACATTTTTGAAAATTTTTGTTTATAAAATTTCTTTTTAGAAAATAATTTCTTACATTTATCCATCAATTTATGCACAATGGAATTCTCATCATCATCATCAACATCATCATCATCATAATCTAAACTATCATAATTAAGAGAGTTAGACATGGAAGGTACCTCATTGTCTTCAAGAGCCATTAAGCAAAGATTGGCAACTTCTTAGCTGTCCTCCTCCTTTTCCGATTCGGATGAGTCATCCTAAGTAGTTTTGAATGCCTTCTTCTTTTCCTTGGCTCCCTTACTCTTGAATTTGAGGTTTGAACATTCATTTCGAACGTGCCCCAGTTTATTAAATTCATAGCAAGTAACTCCCTTAGATTTCTTTACCTCATTTTTCTTAAAATCTCTTTGCCTTGAGAGGTTTTTCTTTCTCAAGTATTTTTTAAAGCCTCTAGTGAGCATTGCTAGTTCATCATCTTCCTCACTAGAGCTATTTAAGCTCTCCTCTTCACTTTCTTCTTGAGTAGCCTTCAAAGCAATCCCCTTTTTCTTTTCTTTCTTTTCTTGTTTTTCTCCTTCCCTTTGTTTGATAGTAAGTTCATGAGTAAGTAGCTTACCAATGAAAATATCGGTAGAGAGCTTGGAGAGGTCTTGAGCTTCTTTAATGGATGTCACTCTTGACTCCCAATCCTTCTTAGGAATCACCCTTAATATCTTTGTATTGACTTCTTCCTTGGAGTAATGCTTCCCAAGCTTTCTCAATGTGGTGAGTAGAGCATTCATCCTATTGGTCATTTTGGTGATAGTTTCTTGTGGATTCATTTTGAACAACTCATACTGATACACATAAAGCTGTACCTTCTTGCTCCTTACTTGCACATTGCCTTCATAGTGGTTCTCTAAGGTTTCCCATATTTCTTTTGCAGAAATACAATATTGTACCTTTCCTCCTTCATCTCTAGCCATGGAAGCAAGAAGGAGAGTCATTGCCTTCTTATTCTTGTAGTTCTCCTCCTTTTATTGAGTGCTCCATTGAGCTCTATCAAGTAGGACTTGCACATTGTCCATATTTTCGGTTGGGGGACTCCAACCTTGAAGAACAACTTCCCACAATCTAATGGGATCACTATCAAGATACAATCCCATTTTAAACTTCTAATAAGGATAGCCATTGCCATCAAAGAAAGGTCTAAGAGATTGAAAAAAAAAAGAAATTCACACCCCATGTTCTTAATTCTAGCAATGAAGTACCTAAAAATTAAGCTTTGATACCAATTAAAAATCTCTAGAGGGGGGAGGGGGGGTGAATAGGGTGATAAAAAATTAATTGAAGAAACAGAAATTAAATCAATAATTTTAATCCACAACACAATTGATTTAAGGAGTTCGGATTATCAACAATCATACGTCTCCACCTAACTTATCCCCAAGTTAGGATTTTCAACACCAACACCAATCTTATTATTAGATTGTGTTACAACAAGATGAGTTTTCTAGCTCAACTCAAACTTTACAACAAGAGTTTTTTTCTTGGCTCAACACAAAACTAAACAGCAATAGTATTTTTCTTGGCTCAACACAAAACCAACAACAAAAGTTTTCTAGGCCAACTCTAAACCTTATACAATACAATAATTTTATCACAATGGATTAATAATTAATCCAACAAGAGAAGGATACTCACAGCCCACTTCTTCAATTCCCAAAGAAAGAGTAGAAGAAAAGAGTTCCTATCTCTACACACACCCAACTCTCTCAAGAACAATAAAAATGAATATTTCAAGAATTTAATTTTCACAAATGATGTTATAAGATGGAGAGAATTGATAATCAGTAAACTCTAGTATATTTTGGACATCTCTCTATTTATAGAGGAAGCCAAAAACTAGCTATTAGAGATGGAGAAAGTTGTGCCCAAAAAGTCCCCTTAAGTTAAGGTTGAATGCTGTAATTTTTGACTGTTAGAGGTGTCCTCCGGAGCTGGAAATCATACTTCCGATCGGGACTTATGAAAATATGTCCGTTAGAGCATTTTTTTAAGGTACAGGGGGCTACTCTGGATCTTTCTCCGGATCGGGATTTGGACTCCGGACTGAGGCGTCGCTGAAATTTGCCCGTTGGTGCTTTCAGTGTCCAGATCAGGAGCGCGGTCCGGATCGGGATTGCGCGGTCCGGATAGAGATTTGACCCTTGTTTGGTTCTGCCATATTTTGATAATCCTACAGCTTCCAGATCAAGGGCGCGGTCCGGATCTGGATTTGCACTCTTGATCAGCTATGTCATATTTTGGTAAACTTGACATAACTTTCACGTTTTAGCTCCGATTGACCCGAAATTTTGTGAACATCTTCATGGGACTTTAATGAACACTTTTAAGTGTTTAATAAAGCTTTAAAAGAACTTTAGAACTCAATTGAAATTTAATTTAGATTAAATTAAATATTTATTTGAGTCTTGAATAAGCTTGAGTTCTTGAACCAAAAATGACTTGTGCATTTGTTGCTTGTTTGTCCAAGTTCTTGGGCACTTCCTAACTTATATACACACTCCAACAAACACATAAGTTAATCAAAATTGTTTGTTAAAGTCAAAACCAAAGTGAGTTAGATTGATGTTCATGCAAATGTCCAACAATTTATAATTTAATATGTATATTAATATACTATATTATTAACTTTTATAGTTTAATATTAAAGTAATAAAATATAATAATAATCTAAAATTACAATTTAATAATAATAATGATGATGATAAATTTTGAAATTTTAGTTTTAGATTGCACTAATTCATGATGCCAGTTAGTTTTAATTTATTATTATATTTTTTTACTTTATATTATTAGCTTTAATATTAAAATTAATGCAATATAATAGAGTAATTAATTTTGGTGTCAATAATATATTGTCATATTAAAGTAAAAAAAATATAATAATTCTAAAAATAGCATTAAAATTATAAATTATAAAGTATAAATTATAAAATTAATGAAATCTAAAATAAAACTTACTATTGTTATTATCATTATTATTACTATTGTTATTGGTATTGTTGTTGTTATTATTACTATTATTAAAATTTAATTTTAGTTTATCATTGTATTTTTTTTAAATTAATATTAAGCTATTAATATATTATTTCAATATACATATGAAATTGTACTTTTGTATTTATTAAATTATAAAAAACTTTGAATGTAAAATATAATTTTAAGAAATAAAAATCAATTTATGTATGAATAGAAGTTTTATATTTCAAAACTACTAAAAATTATTGGTGAATAACTAAATTTTTATTAGTAAATATATTATTAGATTTTTAAATTTTATAAGTTATAAATTTACAAAACAATACACACCATTTATTATATAAGAGTCGGATAATTTAATAATTTATTAAATTAAATTATAATTATAATATAATTTAAATTATATTTCCTGTTTTAATTAGGTTGATTTCTATTTTATATAACATAAACTAATCAAATAATATATTTAATTCTAAGTTAAATAAAATTATATTTCCTATTCTAACTAGATTAACTTTTATTCGGACTAATATAAACTAAATAAATAGTATAATTTAAAAATTTTATTGAAATTTAACAAAAAAAATCATTATAATTAACTTAATTAAATATTATTATTATAATAATTTAAAAATAATATAGAGAATTTGTTTTAATAGAAAAAATATATAAATTGATAGGATAAAATATATAATTTGAATTGATGTAAAAACTAACAAAATGTTACTCTTATCATATAATGTAAAAATAAAAGTATTGATAGTTAACGTTACTTTTATTGTATAATTTAAAAATAAAAGTGTTCATAAAGGCTGACAGATAAAACTGGTTAATTCACTGCACTTGACCCAATTCGAAACTCATTCACTTAACTCTTCCTACATACTCACTTCTTGAAATTTAATTTTCTTCAATTAGACCCACTTTTTAGGATCAAAATAAAACCTACAAAACTGCTTATATTCAAATGATTTGAAAACGCCACCGTTTTTGAAAGATTTAAGACAAATTTGCACCAAAAAGCACGCGAAATTCATGCTGACAGCAGAACGTCCTTGCGGCCATAGATTGACGTTTCCACGGCATGTCGTTTCTATACAAAATCACCCCTGCCATCAATTTGCTCCTACTACCTTAGTACACCAGAGTTAACTACCACCAACTTTTCATCATCACCAAGAACAACAGGTAATATATGCTAATTTTTTCAACCCATTTCTGAAATAGTGTCTTTTGGGTTTAATAACAATCCCAGTGTTGTTTTATGTACTGGGTTCTTCTTTTTATTTTTATTTTTTGTTCTTTTCTTTATGTTGTGGTTTGCATGCAATTTAATTTTTTAAAAAAAACTTTGTGAAAATGGGTTTTTGAGAGGCTTTACTTTTTGGGTTTTCTTGATTTTGAATATGATTTGGCTTGTGGGTGTTGCTTATCTTGTGAATTTTTTTGGGTTCTAGTCTAGCACATGAAAAAAAATGGGATCTTTTTATTTCAGGGATTGGTGTGTCATTCAGATTGTAGTTTAAAAGCTCTCTAAAGGTGCAAACTTTTTTTTTTATTATTTTTTTAAATTGGATGTTCATATGATATCACTTTCCTAGGAAGGAAGGGGATTAGTGATTTTTTGGTGTTCAACCTTTTAGAAGTGTTATGTTGTCTGGTGGCAGTTGGACTTCTTGTTGTTTTTATTATTATTATTATTATTATTTTTTTTTTTAAAAAGTTGGTTTTGGATATGGGTGCTGATTGATAGCATATGAAAAAAGGTAGAAGACTGCAATATTGAAAATTGAAAATTGTGTAAAAGTATGAGGGTAATGGACTTATTTAGTTTCAGAAAGATTTATGAATATCTACCAGTGAAATATAATGTTTATGAGTAAGTTTGGGCAGTTAAGATTGATCTAGGGAAATGCTACAGCTATGATTAGCATTTTTGCTGCAAAACGGTGGGGAAAATGCTGGAAATTGTGTTTGTTTGGCTATGTGTTCTACTGGTTGTTGCTCATTTATGCATGATTGTTAAATCTTCAGTGCTGGATTAAGGTATAGCTGTTTGTATGTGCTTATCCCTTCTGTTCGCCCCTTTTCATTATTGTTGTTGTTTTTAGTTTTTTCTCATCCTTTGCTAAGCCTTCTGGCGCTTTGGCTGTAGAAGCAGGACAAAAACATCAGAATATGTTTGGTTTAAAGTCTATATATGGTCTTTGTGCCTCTATTAAGTTAATCTGAAATGCATACAGTGGATGTTTTTATGAACATAAGTGCAAAAGGTTCCATAGTTTTAGCTTCAACTTTCTAGCACATTCTATGTTTTGGATGATATGATTTTTCTCAAGAATTTTCTAACTGACTCTATGCGGGTAAAAGTTTTCCTGTGTAGTTAATACCTGTGTACAGCATTAGGGACCCGTATCTATGCAATTATAATATACACTTAAATCCGCAGATAGTCATTTGCTATCTTCATTATGTTCTGTTGACAGATTTTGCATTTTGTGAGATTTCTTTGGACTGTTTTTCTTGTCTGAGATTGCTGAAGCGTGTGAGTTTTGAAATTTGCGAAAACATTGAATATCTATTTCACCAAGAGTGTTTAATATGGTACTTGTCAAATATGTTACGTTTCATAAAATTTTTTCATTATCCTCTTAAAGTTACCCTACATCTTTAAGTTCACTGGTTGATCTTGTAAACAATACCTTTTAAATCACTCAAGAAAAAAATTCTCTATGAATTTTAAAAGTTAAAGTCAGGTTGCAGTCCTTTCATATCTCATTCTTTTGTTTCATGACAGGAAATATGTATCTCAAAGTACAGCTGCCTTGGAATGTTATTATTTCTCCTGAGCACCTGGATGCTAAAGGACTGATGCTCCAGAGGTCAATCATCATCCGCTTGCTGGAAGATTTTGCAACCAAAAAAGCAACCAAAGATCTTGGGTACTACCTTTCTGTCACCACTCTGGAGAGCATAGGGGAAGGGAAAGTGAGGGAGAACACAGGAGAAGTGCTATTTCCAGTTGTGTTCAATGGCATCACGTTTAAGATTTTCAGGGGAGAGATACTAGAAGGTGTTGTTCACAAAGTACTCAAACATGGAGTTTTCTTGAGGTGTGGACCAATTGAGAATATCTATCTCTCTTGCATGAAAATGCCAGATTACCACTATGTGCCTGGGGAGAATCCAGTGTTCCTCAATGACAAGATGTCAAAGATTCAGAAAGACACAGTGATTAGATTCATCGTCATTGGAACTAAGTGGCTAGAGGCAGAAAGGGAGTTTCAGGCATTAGTTAGTTTGGAGGGCGACTATCTGGGACCAGTGTCCTAGAGGTCTGTCTTAATTTCACTGGAGATGCATGTAAATCTTTCTGAAGTTAGGCTTTCAGGTTATTGTAACTGTAGTTGTCTGAATACTGAAACTGCATATATTTAGGTCTTAGCGTGTTGTGGACATTCGGCTGCTTGCTGATGTTAGAAAGTTTGATTCAATGGCAGATGCATCTTCTCAGCTTTCTTTTGCTTCAATTATGTTAGTTGCTACATAATTTCATGTTTCTAGTTCAATTTTGTCAAGGATGAGTGCTAATCAACTATTTGCATAATTAGGTTGGCATGTAAAGAATGTCAAAAACAATGCTTGTTGCACGTCTCACTTTTGACACAGTAAATTTTTTTGTTAAACTGGCTAATTATTAAAATAAGACATGATCACTGCAATAATTGGTCTCTTTATCTGATACTGACTAATAAATGTACAGTCACTTGAAATTGTAAGTAACATGATTAAAGCACAACTGGTTGCGAAGCCTGATTCTTTTTCTTCTCATGGAGCTCGCCGTAGAAGTAAAAGGCAAAGCCCCATAGAGACAAAACTAGAGAAATCCCCTTCTCAACTCTGAATGTTTCATGGTAGAACAACACAGCTAAAGTCTCTGTCACAGGTAGCAGAGTAGCAATGATAATACCTGAGAGCAATGAGGAACCACAGAAAACGACACCAACTGCTCCGAGGAAGAAGAATTGCCAAAAGACTGCTGTAGAGAACAGCACCATGTAATATTTTGCCTTCCCCAGCTCGAACTCGCTTGCCTCTTTTGGAATTGCCTACATCAACATGACAATAACAAGTGCATGGTATCATTCATTCTGATCTCAGTTGCTGAACATTGTTATAACTTATAATGTTAATCTTTTGACATCCGAGGGTAATCAATGTTTTAACAACATCAAATTTCTATTGAAAACATGTTCTTTAATATTTATGTGCGAGTGTGCGTGTGCGTGCTTGTGAGAGAGTGGGAGAGAGAGAGAGGAGACCGCGAAATCTTTATGCAGAAGCATTCCAATGGTGCAGAAAGCAGTAGCGAAGAAAGATATAACCATCTGCATCTCCATAACTAGAGTATAAGTAATGGTCTGCTTGGCTTTCTTATATGTCAGCTCGATCAACGGTAGCACAAACCCATAAAGAACTGAAGCCACAAGTGTCATGAAAAATCCCAAGATGTATTGTTCAGTAGTTTCATGTGCAGGGCGATCAGAACTAGCATGAAGCACTAGGACAACAGCTCCAAGTGACAACAAGAAAATTGCATTAATACTAAAAGGAGTGAACTTTTGCTTGACCAAAATATAAGCAAATCCGGCAGTAAAGCCAAGCTGTGTAGCAATTATAAGAGCAGAAGTAGATACAGGAAGAAGAGAAACACCATAGGCAGCAAAAAAATCATCCAAGCCAGTAAGAACACCAATAACAGAACAAGCTACGACGAGACGAGGCCTTATATAGAAAATCTTGGTGCTGACACAATTTCTTTGTCGACGATAAATGTATGAAACAAATAGGGGAATTATGATAAATGGCCATCCAGCTGTTTGCAGGAAGCTTGAAGTCCAGACACCCTTACCGCCTTTTAGGAAGTAGAGACGCTGGATCAGTGGACCTCCACAATTGCCTATGGCCAACATTGCACCATTTACTATGAGCAAGAATTGCTTCAGGGCATTGCTCATATTCTCCTTTTCCATGGACACTTGGTTACTGGTACTGCTTTCCATCTTTACAAGTTCAGTATCTGCTCATGTGCATGAAGTATATTATCTACAGACTTAATATGGGCATATGGGAAAATCCTTGGAAACCTCCAAGGTATTAATTTGTTGAACAAATTCTTGAAAGAAGATTACAGATTAACTCAATATGTGTTTTCGTCTCTAACTCTCTTTTCAATTGAAAATCACCTTCTTTAGATTTCATACAAATGAAACTTCATTTATCAGCATAAAAGGCAGATTCAAAAGAAAAAGAAGACATAAAAACTTCAAGAAAATTATAAACCAACCAAGAGAAAAAACCCCATTAAAAACACATATGTGCCAACCATTAAAACAGTACTTTAACAATTGATTGATCCAAACTTATTAGAGCTAGAAAGTGATGAACAAGCTAAACCAATATAATAACAAAGAAAAAGGGCATGAAACTATATATACAAAAAAAATAAAGGATCATAAGAGTTACCGCTTTGGTTAGTGCAATTGAAAATAAGAAGAGGAAGATTTTATATGTTGACACCACCTCAAAGAACATTTGAAGAGTAGGCACTACTAAAAATTTATACTTAAGGAAGAGGGAAGGTGATTATGCTGGTGAATAGTTCTATCCTATATTTTTTTTAAGTAAAAAAGAAAATGAGAATCCAAGCAAATTATGTGGTAATTAGAGAGAGCAGAAAAGGCCATACAACTCTTTAAACCAATGGTGATTAAAAAATCTGTAGAAAAGTGAACAAGGCACCAACAGCCTCCACACCCAAAAGACGAGAAAAAAAAAAAAAAAAAAAAAGTAGATAGTGCAATGTATTTGAATCAAGAAACAATATAGCAACAGAAAAATGAGGGGAGAGTCTTATACTTTTTATAGAGTCCATCAGACTTTCGAATAATTACAATTTATATGACTACGAATTATTGTAATATTAAATACAAAGCATATATATAATATGTATATAACAACAACCGTTGTTTAAATAGTAGCATTGGAAGGAGCAACTTAGCTGCACTTTGTGTAGGACACGTCTTGATATGACCAGAGTGACACTTTGTTGTAGTGTAACGTGTAAAAACATTCCAAAATAATCATATGATTTTCTCCAGCTTTTACTACATGGTATTGTTTCTTTTTGGTGGGTTGTGTTTTGGGTTCAATCTTTGGGTTGGGCTTTGGCCAATATTAGACTATAGTATCATTTTTTGAGTTTTTTTTTTCTGAAAAATTATTTAAAATATCTTTTTTTTTTTTAATTTTATTTACTTAAAAATTTCAACTTTCCATTTAAAACTTTTATGCCCAATTTTATTTTTTTATATATCATATGTCTTATTTTATTTTTTTATATTTTAATGTTATTTTTATTTTTTCCTTATTTTTTATTGTTCATCTTTTTATTTTTATTTTTTATTATTTTTTCTTTTTTTTTT